>CM050169.1:13705268-13712768 GCA_027410445.1 Discoglossus pictus | reverse complement strand
TCAGATAGACTTACACACAGGATATCAAACAAATTGCCAGATACCTCTTTAAGAATACCACAATCCTTGCCTAGTACTCTGCAGTTTATCCTCACACCCTTGTAGATGTCCTTTTGCTCTGTGTATAAAGCTTTCCATAGAGAGCAGATAGAAACATTTTGGCACATCAGTAAGCCTCAGGATAACACTGGTCATTTACCCACAGAGCTGCATAACTGCAGGGACCTGACACGTCCTAATTAAAGTTTTTCTTGAGAACATTGTTGGAACGGCAGGTTAAGGAAAAAAACAAAACTTTCTGTTTAATGCATAAGGTAAAATATGTTACCAGCCCTTATCTACAAGACTCCTGATATATATAATTTTTTGTTCTACAGCATCTTCTGAAAACCAGCTTTGATGTTGTGAAGCGCTGGGTAAATGAGGCACAAGAAGCAGCTTCCAGTGATAACATCATGGTGCAGGTGAGACTCTCAATTAAATATATTTAAATCCACTAGAGTGTCAATTGTTGTTATTCAGTCGGGTGGGACTCACCGTGACCCTACTGACTCACCAGGCGTATCTGTCATCCACTATCCCTCTGAGCTCCTTCAAGCTCATGTTCATTGCCTCAAATACCTCATATATCAATCTCTGACTCTTTTATGCCTTTCTTTGTGTGCATTCAATCTTTCCCACATCAGAGTCTTCTCATAATATGGCCAAAATATTTGAGCTTCAGTCTCAAGTTTAAACCTTCCAGTGAACAGTTTGGCTTCATTTCCTGTATTATTGATTGATTGATTAAATCTTCGTGCAGTCCAAGGGACTCTAAGCATTGGTGTCAGTAGCCAGCCATTATTCTCAAATTGCCCTAGTCATTTTTATTGTGTCTGATACTTAATGTACATTGAGGTATAATGTGAATATCCTAAATCCTCTTTGCTCTCTCAGTATCATGCTCTGGGACTGCTGTACCACGTGCGTAAAAATGACCGCCTGTCCGTAAACAAGATGCTGAGCAAATTTATGCGCCATGGACTGAAGTCTCCCTTTGCGTACTGCATGATGATTCGAGTGGCTAGCAAGCTGCTGGAGGAAGAGGATGGAAAGTAAGAGATGTTTTTTGTGGTGTCTTCTAGAACTGCTATTGACCATTGCAAATGCTAACTGCAATTAACCTTTTTCTGCAGCCATGATAGTCCGCTGTTTGACTTTATTGAGAGCTGCCTGAGAAACAAGCATGAGATGGTTGTCTATGAAGCTGCCTCAGCCATTGTGAATCTACCTTCTTGTACTGCCAAGGAACTTGCCCCTGCTGTGTCTGGTGAGCTGCTCAGAATATCCTTTCAGTTAAAGTGACACCGTAAAGAAATGAAAAGTGCACACATAAAAAAAATTCCAGTTTTTTCAACTAATGTACGTATTTAATTATATATCAAACGTGTGTTTAATCATTTAATTAGTCAATTAAAAATACAAAAAAAAAAACAAGTGGAAGGAATTGGATTAAAACAAATGAATTACCAAAGAAAACATTTTACAAAACACACGTACCACTACATCAACACACTCTGTTTTCATTCACATAATTATTCAAATATTTAATTTAAAACCAACCCAAAATAATCACAGCGACCTCATATTAACATGTGCTTTATTATATAACCTAAAAGACATATTTCTGACTTTTAAACAGTAAAGAAAAAGGTGACTCTATGGGTATTTGAACATAGGAATTTTACCATCACACACGGCATCCTTCGCTAATGTGCCATCATAATTGTCTCACAGTGGGGGCTGAAAAGCTACAAAAGTTTATTTTTGGAAAATAAGACATACGAGGGACACGGCGGAGGTTCCAAATATAGCAGCATCATAAAGTACCCGTTAAATATGAATATTTGTATCCAGTGGTTATTAAAAATGTTTGCTAGTGAAAGTAGCAAAAACAGATTTTAATTTACTAAGTTTTGACTGTCACTCAGTTCAAAAGATCCTCCCACAAAACTGGCCCCCATATCAATTACTTAAGACTCTCTTTATCGATTAAATGCCTTCCTGATTAATAATATACTTGTTTTCTCATGTGTTTGTCAGTGAACAGCCAGCTTCTATTGTTTTCAATGAAGTTGGCTGTAACAGGAAGCAATTGACCCATTGAGGGTAATTTAGGTAAAAAAAACCAAGATCACTCCGGTGGGAGTATCTTTTGAGCTGACTGACAACCAAAATGTAGTAAAAGCTGTCTTTCTATTGCTAAATAAAACAACTTCCAATTGCAGATAGTTATATTCCAGAGATTGTGTCAAACATCAGCTATTTTAAGTGCAAACTTTTTTTTTTTTTTTATTAAAATAAATTGAAAAGTTGTTTATACTGACTTTTCTACTTTA
Organism: Discoglossus pictus; assembly: GCA_027410445.1. Classification (NCBI taxonomy): domain Eukaryota; kingdom Metazoa; phylum Chordata; class Amphibia; order Anura; family Alytidae; genus Discoglossus; species Discoglossus pictus. The sequence continues at coordinate 13,710,390 of CM050169.1, read as the reverse complement.
CAGTTACGAAATTACAGTGTCCCTTTATGGAAAATCTATACATTTAATAATAAAAATGATAGGGGCTTATGTTCTAAGTCACTGGCTCCAAAACTAATTTCCACTCAGTTACTGAGGGCCTTGGTTGACCACCTGAGCATTACTGGGGGCTCTGTGTAAACCATCTAAATAATTATCTCCTATTATAATTACCTTTCCAATATAGTAGTGTGTTTATACTGTACTACTTGTTATTACAATTTTAATACTGTTGCTCAATTCTTTTTTTTTTTTTCAGGTTATTTGCGTACCACAGTTTGGAAAACTTTGCATTAGATAATAAAACTAATCTAGACATAATAGAATATGAGTAATCACGATATTTTACAATATGATAGAAAAGGTCATCTACTGCACAATTTAGTGTACTTAACTTAAAAATAGAAATCCAAACAGAGCAACTTATTTTAGGCAGTTGTTTTAACTACAGATGATGATAATAATTATAGCAATAAAATACATTAATGCAATGCTAAGTAATGCAAATCATTTATAAGATGACAACACAATATTTGATTATCTGCTACAATGTCTTGTGACTGTCCTTGCTGCTTGTTACAGCGTTTTTAATATAATACTAATTTTTGTTGCATTTTGATATTTTAGTGTTGCAGTTGTTCTGCAGTTCTCCAAAAGCCGCTCTCCGGTATGCAGCAGTGCGCACCCTCAACAAGGTAATATGTTTTTTTGTGTGTTTTAGCACAAGGTTAATAAGTAATATTTTGAAAGCTCCAATAACACACTTTAGATCCTAGATAGTTAGAATATAATTACAATACTGTGTTTCTGTAATCGTATTTTATAGGTGGCCATGAAGCACCCATCAGCTGTGACTGCCTGTAACCTGGACTTAGAGAATCTGGTTACAGACTCTAACCGCAGCATTGCCACACTGGCTATCACCACTCTGCTGAAAACTGGCAGTGAGAGCAGCATCGACCGGCTCATGAAACAGATCTCATCATTCATGTCTGAAATCTCTGATGAGTTCAAGGTTAGTAGCACCCACTGTTATAGTTATACATAAGAAATATATTATACCTCTTCAGGTCATGGGATTCTGCTGTCACTTCCCCTGCACTCTAACAGACCCTTTGGGCCTTGAAATGGAAGCATGACTATCATGGCAGCTTTGTTGGTCTAGCTGCTAATGTTGTTAGTTTGCTTCATACTTCATAAATGTGACGTTTGTGTTAATCTACATCTTCACCAGAGCAATATGATGACTAAGAATCATTACAAATCTGTGTCATTCTCCTGTTTTCATTGAGCTTTTGTGTGTTTTCTCCAGGTGGTGGTTGTGCAAGCAATCAGTGCCTTGTGTCACAAGTATCCACGCAAGCACGCAGTGATGATGAATTTTCTATTCACTATGCTCAGAGAAGAGGTACGTATAAACCTATTTAGGAGTTTGGATCTAGCTATTGCATTGTTTTATATTTCTATTTTATACTCATATTTTTATGTTAAAAACAAACATTGACGTTTGTGGTCTTTGTTACCAAAAACGGCAGTGTTTGTTTGTACACCATTTTTTTTGTTTTGGTTATGTCATTAGGTACCAATTTTTAATGGTAGCACTAGTGATGTAAGAAGGGAGGGGATTTAATGCTTTGTACCTTACTACCTGCTGGGCTACCAAATTATCTTCAGGGGCACAAGAATTTGACAAGGAGTCTGTATACTGTTTTTAATATTAAGATAAACTACCTTGTGGACAACTGATAGTGATTTTTATATATATTACACAAACCATTAAATGCTGATAATTTGATGCATTTCCCAAACTGTTTTATGAGTTTATAAAAGTTTGAGTTTATAATTTTTAGTTTGTTCTTTTAATGTACGATTTGGAAGTGTTTTGAATCCCATTAGGAGTAACATTAAATATATTGGTTATTTAGTGTGAGATTTACTGCAATCAATACTTTTTTTTTTCTCTTGATTCTCAGGGAGGTTTTGAATACAAGCGAGCAATTGTCGACTGCATCATCACCATCATTGAAGAGAACCCTGAAAGTAAAGAGACCGGTCTGTCTCATCTCTGTGAGTTCATAGAGGACTGTGAATTTACAGTCCTAGCCACACGTATCCTGCATCTTTTGGGACAAGAAGGACCCAGAACCAACAACCCTTCCAAATACATTCGCTTCATCTACAACAGAGTTATACTGGAGAATGAAGAGGTCCGAGCAGGTGTGTGTACAGTCTTCATCTGTTTATCTATTGATGGCCTCTGCAAACTTGTAACATTGTACGTGACTTTTGCCCGATTCTGACACCAGCTTTTTCCCTCTAGGTGCTGTCAGTGCTTTGGCCAAGTTTGGAGCACAAAATGAGGATATGTTGCCCAGTATCTTGGTATTGCTGAGAAGGTGAGATACACATTTAATATGTTGGTTACAGATATGTTAAATTGTCATAGGCCCCTATTCAATTGCAAGCCTGTAGTTTATGTTATACAGGCCATAAGTCTGCGGGCGCAAAATTTGCTACATTTACAGAGCTTTTCAATTGAACAAGCCCACAATTTATGGCCCGAAAGCTGAAACTGTAGACCATGCACCTATAAGTAACATTTCATGATCAATCAAGCAAGGCTGTAACTACCAATTTAGAAACAGCCAATAGTTAATGAGACATCGTTAAAACGCCAATCAATTAGCGCTTAGAAGTCCAATATGCGATCAGACTCGCAATCCGGCAATGTACAAAATAATAAAAACGAATGAAGGAAATGTTCTAGTCCCTGTGGGTGGCCTGATATTTAATAACTCCTTGATTCCGGGGATCAATTTAACATGAAAATAAAACGTAAAAAAAAAAATGTTATTGCAGACTTGCGAACTTGAGACTTGTGCGATTAATTATAATGTCTTTCATCGCTTTCCCCGTCTTTTAGAGTGCAGTATTGATTTTTTATTTGCATTTACAGTGCTACGATCAGGTGTTTAACCCCCTTGCGCGTCCTATCTGTATTTGTAGCAATTAAATAGCGATTTGAGATTGTACAATTTACAGGCTTGAAAAATCAAAAGTTTAGCAGGGCCGTAGTTAAGATTTTAACAACTGTGGGAAAATTCAGCCTGTAACCTGCAAATTGTTTGCGGGTAGCTAAAAGATGCCAATTGAAAAGCAAACTGGTTTACGGGCTTCAGTAACCAACAATTGCTCAATTGAATGGTTTCCATTAAATTGATCTCATTTCCTAAGTTTTCTTTCTTACACTGTTATTTCCTGAAACACCGCATATACAGTATAGTGCTCATTAATTTCCAAACAAGTGAAGAAAAAACTTATTTTACACCAGAAGTAATTTGATCAGTTCTGTTCAACAGAATTAAAAAAGTACACTAGAATAGAAGCTCTCCTAACCCTGAATAAAAATTGCAGAATATTACAAATTAAAGATTGCTTCACATTTATGTTGTTTATTAGCTTACCTCCAGGAGTTATCCATACTGAGTGTCTTAATTTTAATTTGTTTACAGCTAGTATGGCATATTTGGCATACTTTTGTTGTATTGTTTACTTCTGTTCTCACTTTCAAAGTTCTTTATCTACTATTTTACCAACTTGTGGAGGAAAGCATTGTTTCCTGCCTCCTTAAGTATTCAATACAAAATGCGTGTGACACAATAGAAGGCTGCCAATGTAAACAGTCAGAGAGAATGAAATGGAATACCCCAAATAAGAAAACCACTGAATAAATATATTTATATATCAGTACACTACATTCAGATTTAATTCTATTACAGTGTCCCTTTGGCATTTTACTTCTATATGGTGTATTTTCAGTCTCTGTATGCTACTTCATTACTTCCTTACTTTTTCCTCTGCAGGTGTGTTATGGATGATGATAATGAAGTGCGGGACCGAGCTACTTTCTATCTGAGCATCTTGGAACACAGACAAAAATCTCTCAACTCCACTTACATTCTTAATGGTTTGTACATAACATAGCTATTTTTGGGGCAGCTTTATTTATTGTATGTTCTTCTTCTTATAAAATCTTGAACTATAGTGCAGCATTTAATCCCAGCCTTGCATGAGCTCCAAAAATAATGACAGAAATCATTACACAAAACAAACCCCTCCATTCAAGGATCTCACAATCACAGTTGTCTTCAAACCATTATAGTCAAAAGGCCAGTATATGCCAAACTTCAGAGCAAGCCATTAACAAAGAGCCAACGTACAACTTAACATTATTTATAACAACTTATTTTATAATGGCATCATTTATGCTGTAGTAAGTCTGTGATGTCCCCTTCTGGTAAAGGGGCTTGTGTGGTTCTCTACCTTGTTTTGGTGAAGGGTATTGTGTACCACAATGAGGCTGTGAGCTATACAATGTAGGGACACCCAAGATGGGCAGGTCATAGCACAGAGGTCAGACAAATCTAAGAAGGAACTGGCAACCCACTCCAGTATCTTTGCCAAGAAAACTATTTGGATAAACACAACCAGAAACATAGACGGATTTGCCTGGCGTTCTACATCCATATGGTCACCCAGAGTCAGACACGACTGAACAACAGCAAAAGTCTGTGCTGTACAAGAGACAAGTGATGTTAGTTACTGGAAAACAACTGAATTTAAGATAACTGTAAGTGAATTTGAAGCTGTAATCTAACTCTGAGCCATAACCTTAAAGTGCCATTTACTGCACTGTAAGTGTTCTTCATGGTGTTAATGAGCAGAAGATTATATGTTAAAAAAAATTTTTTTTTAAATGATTACACTAATAACAGAAAATATTAAGATTTAAATCTGTGTTTACATCCTATCTTTCCTGGCTGTTGCATGAGTAATAACAGATTGCTGAGTGTAGCGCACTGTGGGACAAGACTATGATGGATAGTACAGCATCCCCTTGATTTATGTTACACTGCACTGACCAGTTAACCCATAGCTTTCATGTTTCAGTGAGTCCAGATAGATGTGGTAAGGGTTGCATTTTTCTTTATGCAGCAAGGTCCCACTGAGCACAGAGCAGGGAGCACATTACATGCATTTTTCACCGAGATCTAAAATTCAATTATTTCAAAAAGTATTATAAAATGCTTTTAGGAGATCCTTG
>CM050169.1:13657768-13700268 GCA_027410445.1 Discoglossus pictus | reverse complement strand
TGGGCAAACCGTTTGTTAAGCTGTGTAATTGGGCATTTTGTAATGGTAATGTTATTAGTTGTAAGGTGATTGTCTTACGCGGGTGTGGAGCATTTTCCACTGTCCCTAATAGTGTATTTTTTACCTTGTACGTGCCTATGTAAAAGTCCTCCCTCCTCATCCTCCACCTCCCTCCTCATCCTCCACCTCCCTCTGCATCCTCCAACCCCCATCTTCAACCTCCACGCCCGCTCCTCAACCTCCACGCCCCTCCTCAATTGCCCCCCCCCCGTCCTAAACCCCCCTCCTCACTTTAACCCTCTAAATACCTCACCCTCTCCCTTTCCCCTCACTTACCTCCATCTGCTCCTCCGCTCCTTCCTGCGTCTTGACCCGGCCAATGCTAATGACGTGGCGTGCATGTGACGTCACGTCATTAACATATGCCGGGTCGGTTTAGAATGAGACGAGGGGGGTTTAGAGAGAGACGAGGGGGGTTAGAATGAGACACGGGGCGGGGGGGGACGGGGACGGGGTGAGAGTGACTCAAGTATAAGCCGAGGGGGGCCTTTTCAGCCTTAAAAAAAGGTCTGAAAAACTCGGCTTATACTCAAGTATATACAGTAATCTAAACAGTTCAATGCATGCAAGTTTTGCTTGCACAAAGAGGTCATTACTCATAATTGTTTGATAAGTGGCCTCAGCATTTGTCTGTTCAGCCAGTTAACAAATGGAGTACATAAGGTTGTGAGCACAGTGGCCATAGAATATTCAGTGTTTTGGATCAGAACACCATATACCTTAGATCAGGGTTAGTCAATATGAGGATCTGGGAATGAATCTGTGGCTACTTTCCTCAAGCCCTGCTGATGCCGTTTCATTACATTTACTATTTTTCCTGATGAAGCCTCAAACTTGAGGCACTTTAAAAACTGTAAGATCAGGATCCTTTCTCTGATATTATATTAAAATAGTGCCTGTCAGTAAAAACTTACAGATTCCGATCTTTGACTTAATATTTACAAAGACATTTAGAACTTTTGTAAAAAAGAGCCCTTCAATTCATCTTAAATTTGTTTAAATCTGTATAGTCATTAACTCTTAACCAATGAGATCATAAGCCGTCAAACCATCTAACAGATGATATCAACATGTGTAAAATAAAAGTGCTATAAAAATTCAAATAAACAATATAATAAATGAGAGCTCACAGTGGGTAATGGGGAAAACTCCTACAATTTTGTATGACTTGCATTTTTACAGTAGATTTTAAATTAACATGTATAATCGGTATTGTAGGATACAGTGATACCTTTTTTATTGGGCATATTAGTTAGAGCTTTCAAGAGAAGCACCTCTCTTTATCAAGTCAGAAGTAATACTGATCATTTATTTAGATTACTGGATACTAACGATTAACTCACTCTTTCCTTCTATGATATAGCTTGAAGATATTGAAGTCACCGTCGCTGACCACATACAGAAAGTCCTGAAACCTAACTTCAGTGCAGCGTGGGATGAAGTGGGAGATGACTTTGAAAAGGAAGAAACCTTCAATTTATCAACCATCAAAACGCTAGAAGGCAAGTATTTATGAATCTGCAGTACTTACAATATGAAGAAGGATAATGTATTTTTAGAAAGGTAAACTAATTCAAAACCATGTTTATGAGATTATAGAAAACCTTTTTATTATTTGATGCAGACAGTTGCAAATTAGGCTAAACTAACATCAAATTTAAAATGATTTGTTTTGCCCAATCCGTTTAGCGGAAACATTTGATTTAAACTCTGGTTGTGCTGTAAAGCAGCCGGGGATATGTAGTGCATCACTAATATGTGCTATGTATTGCTGCTAACATAGAGACAGGAAGCTGCAAGGAGATTGGCAGCGCAAGCAACAGCAGATAAATAGTGGGTTAATATTGCTCCCCTGATGCTGCATGCTGATTGGGGGGGGGGGGGGTAGATGCCTGTGTAGACACCCCCTGGAGGTGGCAACATAATCATTAGAGGGATTTTTAGATATTAATAGAAATAAAATGTTTTATAGGATGCTTTTTGCCTAAGGATTGCAGAAATGTATTAATCCATGAAACTTGGATACACTTTTAATGTAATGATTGCTCTTAATGGCTTGGTTTTCCCTGGGAGTCCGCCTGCACTGTTTTTAGTGTAAAGTCATCTGATGTTAAGAAGCATAATCATGTGTTGACCCAGATAATAATTAGCTTCTTGATATGACAGATAATTTTACTGACGGGGAAGAGTTCTAACACAACAATAGACGTGTCAAGAAAGCATTTAAATTGAATATTAACATTAAAATTAAAAGTTTATTTTTTGTTTATCAATTTTAATTCTTTAAAAGAAAATAATATATATGTGAGACTTCCCGATCATTTAATCATTTAAAGGGATATGTAAGTTTACTGGATTATGAATGCATCTGATAGGGGAGAATTAATAGTATATGAACATTTTTTTTGATGAATGAAAAAATACCAACATAAACATTTAAACACTTACCTTGAAGTAAGCAAAATATATTGTCATTTTTTTACAGTTTAAAATGAAGGTTAACACCCCCCTAGACAATTTGTATTGGCCAATCCGGTTAGATGAAAGATTTGAGACATAGCACTATGTTAGTTGCTATAGCAACACCACATAGCATATACAGTAAGCAGGGATGAGTCCTATCCCAGCAGTGACTGGGAGGCTGACAACACTGCTCTACTATTGAGCAAGTAAATAGTCGGTTAATATTGCTCCCCGAATGCTGCATGCTGATTGGGTAAGGATCAGAAAGTTGTGTAGACACCCCCTGGGGGTGTCAACACAATCATTAGAGGGATTTTTATATATTAATACAAATAACATGTTTTATGAGATGTGTTGCATACACATAGGCTGCTTTTTGCAAACACAATTATTAATCCAGCGAACCTAGATATCCCTTTAACTGTTTGTTCATGTGTTATCAAAATGGTGGAGCACTTTGCTATAAGCTAAAGCATTGATGTGTATCTATTTATTTACAAAGGAAAATTGAGTATAAAAAATTGTCTCATCCGTGAATACAATTTTTATCTTTGTCTACAGAGGCAGTTGGTAATGTAATAAAGTTCCTGGGAATGCAGCCCTGCGAGAGATCGGATAAAGTGCCAGAGAACAAGAACGCTCACACGTTGTATCTTGCAGGTAAGTCTGTGTTTTTGGGAAGTCTGGTGTGGCGATACACAAATGGATTACACAACAAAAGAACTTAAACATTTTGTTGCACATTTAGGGAACATTGGTAGCATTCACTATTAGGGAGCAAGAAGGTGAATTAAAGAGATATGTACAATAAAAGATGGTGTGGTGCAAGAGAGAATGTGAGAGTGCTCTGTGGAGGGAATATGCTCCAGAGAATAAATGAAAGCCTCCCAGGACTGTCCTTACCAAACCAATTCATTTCAGCCTTTTCAGTCCTTTATTATTCAGAATGTAGAATAATATATTAACGATGCTGTTGTGTTTCTCACATGATATTGAAAACAAATCTGTTGTAAAGTTCCCTCTGTACTTAGGTATTCCTTCATCCAGTTGTCAGATGCTGTGCTTCTTGATGAGGTGCCATTAGCGTTACCAAGCAGTCATGGTAGCAGCAGTATCTTTACATATTTCACTCACTATAGAACTGCTTCCTGGAGAAGCCCTGTAATGGGTGAAACATGTAGACCAGGGGTCATTAACCTTTTTAATACCTACCGCCAACTTTTGATGGTAACATTTCCTTACCGCCCACCAGTGCCGCAGTAACTCAATTTACCCTATCTCATTTCTGGTTACATAAATCTTATGACCCTAGCTATGTATCGCCCTGTACTTACTAGATAGTGATCTGGTCCTGACTGCTGTCCCTAAGCTCTTTCACCTGCTCTTTAACCAGCCAAGCGTGGTGCTGCTGGTCTCCGGCGTGACATCAATCTTCATCACATAATGATTACCCCGCTGCCCACCATGAAAGCTTGAATCGCCCACTAGTAGGCGGTAGGGACCAGGTTGACTATCTCTGATCTATAGCATTGCCACAAAGATTGTTGATATTGTGTTAGCTTAGCAAAATACCAAAGTTGACATTTTCATGTTGCAACACCACGCTCGTCTTGGAACAAAACAGGAACCAAGAGCTGCAGCTACCAACTGGCTGAACTAAAGGATTACCTAAATACTTTGAACAAAAGATGTTTTTAATGTCTAAGAAACACAACAGCACCTTTTTAAAATATGAATGTGCACTGTGATAATCTGATGTTTGTTTCCTTCTAGGTGTGTTTCGAGGTGGGCACGACATCCTGGTACGCTCCAAATTGGTCTTGACAGACACCGTAACCATGCAAGTAACCGCTAGAAGCAAAGACGAGCTGCCAGTTGACATCATTATGGCTTCTGTGGGCTAGAAACTACCAATGGGATCTCCACACTATTATAAATGTACAAAAATAATGAGGTTTATACATCAAGATCTGGGCCTGCATTAACCCTTCGGAGCCAGAAGGTGCCTTGAACACATAAGGAAAGATCATAAAATGATCTGTTTGCAAACTTACTGGCAGCGAAGGGATTAAACTGCTAAAATCAGTCACTTTTTGTTTTTGTTTTCTTTTTTTTTAAAGAAAGCTGGGGGTTACTTGGTTAAAGTCATTTAAATATCAATAAAAGCTTTTACAAAATAAGAGCATTAAAAAAAACAAAAAACATTTTCATTATACTGGTAAAATAGTTACTGCTTTGGAATCCTGTTATTTGGTGTTCTATCTTTTATAATGTCACAAATTGTACAAACAAATATTATCCTTTTTCCATATTGTTAAATTATTGAAACTGCTGGCTATTCAATTTGTGTTTTCCTGATTTAAAAAAACAAACAACAATAACATTAAGTTTCCTGAATAGTTGGATTATTTTAGTATACTCTGTGTTGATGAAGGAGGAAAAATAATTAATATAGCTAATAAAAAAATGATTCATTAAATGCAGTTCCTAAATGCCAGAGATGTCTATCTTTAGTAGACTTGTTCAGCACAAAACCGTATACGTATATAAAATGGATTATCATATTTGTTATATTTACACATTAAAAATCTGCAAACCTGTTATTTTTGCCTTACTTATAATGGTTTTCTTAAATATTACTTTAAAGGGACATGAGCTGAACAGTAACATGCATTGTCTGTATCAGTCCTCAAGACCCACCATGCTTCAACTGTGTATTCACACCGTGTTGGACCTATATCATGGCCTGTCTGTTTGGTCTTGAGGAGGGGTTTGGGAACCACTGGTGAGTTAAAAGTATGATTATATAAAATGATGTGCGCACCGTACACCAGCTGTTCTGAAACTTTTTGGGTTTGTGGCACCGTTTTATTTGCACACTGAACATTGGCAACACTACGTAAGAGCCAGGAGACTCGCACATGCTCAGTTTCCCTTCAGTGAGAAGCCGTTTCTATGGAGTTCTGTTCAAGTTCGAGGTCTATTTAAAAGGACTCTATCACCCCATATTCAAGTTGTTTTTAGGATATTCTTAAAGCACTTGAAAAACTGAAACTCCATGTTGCTGTTGCACTATTTATATGCAAATGAGCAACTCGCACCTTAATTTGCTGCTTTGATGTGCTAATCAGGAAAACAAACTACTTGACTATATCTGTAGTAACCAAAGTAAAGACCACCCAATGTTATCTGGCAGTTATTTCCCTCTCCCAGCCTTATCAAGCACTGAGGAGCAATGCATTAGCATACACAAAGGCACAAAATCAACTCTGTTGGAGGGGGGGGGGGGGGGGGGAGGGGGGGCATAGTTTATTTAACCCTATATTATATATTCTGTGCACTTTATCTTAAACTAAAGTATTCATAAATATTCTTTTATTTGCAATAAGTTTTACATAATATCCACAATTTAAAGACACTCTCTGCAAAAGCTCAAGGCCCTTAAGTGCTGCTGTACACCTATATAGTACACTAAGCCCCACGGGCGCTGCCAGTGCCCCTTTCCTTATTTCCTATATTCTATTGCAGGGGTGGGCAAGTCCAGTCTTGGAGAGCCCCACACAGTCCTGTATTTAAGGATATCCTTTCTGTGCACAGGCGAGTCAATCAGGATGACTGAAGAAGAGATTGACTCACTTGTACGCAGCAGGGATATCTTCAAATCCTGGCCTGTGTGGGGCTCTCCAGGCCCAGACTTGCCCAACCCTGTTCTATTGTATCTATTTTGGAGAACACTTTGCTGTCACTGGTTTTTCCTTTTAAATGAATGCTTGGGAGCGTGAAAAATAACTTCCATAAATATGTCAATAAATAAGGTATGTGTGTGTCACAAAGGTGGGTTTACTTTTGTTAGAATGATTTTGCCTTACAGTGCCCTGCCACTCCTAACAGGATGAGGCTACAGGCATCTGTAATTAAAGGGACATGGCAGAACTCTAGGGGCATGACCAAATCCCTTTATGAAGTAATCACTTACAATTTGGCAATGGGCTAGACAAACCCAAGGCCTTACCCTTAAATTCCACACTCACTCCATTAACCCCCCATCCCTTTCTCTTAACTGTTGGAGAGCCTCGGGTTCCTGGTACAAAGACGATCAACTTCGCAAGTACGATCAACCACATACACTCTACCAAATCCCGCCACGGGAACTTTTCATGTACCACAGGAACTCTCACTTGGTACACCCCAGTCATCTTGGCTAGTGAAACTATGTGACAAAACCCTGATCATGGAAAGTGTTATTAGCCTGGTCTATGACTCCTACCTAAATCAGTCTTAATTGACTTGCATGAAAAATTTGAAGAGGGACCTGAACTGTAATTGGACCCAAGATATCTAGGAATCCTCCTGGTTAAACTTAACTAAAGGCTCCCTAAATAGTAGCATCCTGGAAACCTCAATCAAAGTGCTCCACAGGACATACCGTACTCCAGATAAGCTTTATAAATGGAATTTAACACCAAACACGGCTTTTTCCTCCATACTGTCCTCCATGCTGTCATTTTTCGCTCACCTATGACATATTTGCTCAACAAATGAATCCAACGGCCTAAGTTGGCCCTCACGTCCCTTCATTATCCCTGCATCAAAACATTAATTTATCTTCTAATTAATGAAGGGACTCTCCCACATCATAGAAGCCTCCCTACTCCTTTTCATTATAATCTGGACCCCATGGTTGGCTTCCTCTCATAGTATTCACATCCCATAACAAATATACAGCCTTATTAAATTGCGATTCTGTAAATTTAAAGGGGCTCTATATAAGCACACAGCTTATTTTTTTACAGAAGTTTTTAGTTAGTGAACTTCTATCCAAAAGCACGGTCTTCACTAACTAAAAACTTCTGTAAAACAATATGCTATGTGCTTAAATAGAGCGCTTTTAAATTTGCCGAATCTAAATCTAATAAGGGTGATAATGTTTTTTTTTCTTATTTGAAACTTGACCTGGCTGGCTGGGGATCTTCCCGGAGTCTACGGTGGGAGGTAGGTCTTGAATCCTTCGGCAATATACACTTTTAGTTTAGTTTATTTAATTGTTTTTCCCCCCTCTTTTTTTTTTTTTTACAATGTTAAATATGTATGTTTACTACTGTTTATTATGATTTATTTTCATATATTCTGTATCATAAAATAGAAAATGTACTGGCGGAGATGCTGTACAAAATGATGCTCATTTAGTGCAACCAAATTATTTAGATGGGGTTACCTTTACTAAATATTTACTATAAACTTATGCAAGACCCCTAAGCAGCTTAAATATGTTTCTGATTGTCTCAATTTCTTCTCTTTTGTATTTACTTTACATTGGCGACTTTATTGTATTTTGTTGCACCATTTGTATGTTGGCATCTCTGCTGATTAATAAAACTAATTGAAAAAAAAAAGGACACAGCAAATTAAAATTACAACTTTACAGTTAAATAGGCATTATTGCAATTGGTGGTAGTTTTAAAAAAAACACCACATTTTTGTATTTGTATGTTGTACTTGCACGTGCTGGCCTCATTATTCTCTTATAACTAACTGAGCATCTTCTTCCTGCTAATCTCCCCCTCTGTGGAGGTCATTAAAGGGACAGAAAGGGTTCCCCCTTAGTTCATGCATATAATGTGTCTATACTACCTAATGAAAGACTGTCTCGGCAGCATTTGTTAAAGGCATTAAATTAGCAAATTTAAAATGATTTGTTTCGGCCAATCAGATTAGCTGAAACTTTTGAATTATCTCTGCGGTTCCTGTTTGTGATGCAAAGCAGCCTGGGATGTTTAGTATATCACTGATATGTGCTATTTATTGCTGCTGACATAGAGACAGGAAGCTGCAAGGAGATTGGCTGAGCAAGCAACAGAATGTAAATAGTGGATTAATATTGCTCCCCTGATGCTGCATGCTAATTGGGTGGGGATCAGAGATTTGTGTGACACCCCCCTGGGGGTTTCAACATAATCATTAGAAGGATTTTTAGATAATAATAAAAATAAAATGTTTTATGAGATGTGCTGCATACACATAAGCTGCTTTTTGCCTAAGGAGTGCAGAAATTAATTAACCCAAGCCTAAGCATTTTACGGCCCGCGGGCCACATCCAGGCGGATGTGACCCGCGGGCCGTAAAATGCCCAGATCTGATCATATATTTCTTTGGACTATGAATACAATGTATCTCTTTGACAATGTTATAGCACCCGATGCAAAGCCCAGAAGGATGTGACTGAGCGGAGCTCCCCAGCCTCTGGACTGCCCGGCCTCCGTCAGCCCCTGTCCCGGATACCATTGCTCAGTGGTTGGGTATCCTTCCCCTGCCGGAACTTCATACAGGAGGGGAATTACTAGTGATGTCACGTGACCCTGCAGTATGAAGCTCCAGCAGGGAAAAGATACCCAACCTCTGAGCAATGGTATCTGGGACAAGGACTGCAACTCACAAGTAAGAGGGGGTAAATGAGGAGCAGGGGGCTTGAGGGGGTGAATAATTCTCCTGGGGGGGGGAGTGAATGGTGCTGCTGAGTGTAGTAGGTAGTTTACCACAACAATCATTTAATATATGGTGGGCAAAAGTGCGATAGAAGCCTCCACCGAACAGTAAATAAATAGTTCATCTGTGTTATATATATATCACATATAATAGTTGTCAAACTGCGAGGTGCGTACGACTTAGGTGATGAGCACTGTGAAGCGAGGCGAGCCATTAAAATATGAGACCCAGGAAAAAAAAAGATACGAGACGCAAAAATTTATCTATAAGGCTACACGAACACTAAACACGCAAAACACCGCCAGGCACATACGACTTTTAGCCAGGAACGTACAAGGTACAAAATGCACTTTTAGGAAGGACGCAAAATGCTCGAGACCCGCGTAACACATACACACTCGCCGCCATTTTACAACACTACATTAAAACTAATAACATTACCAATACCTCATTACACAACTAAACTAACGGTTTGGCCTCGCGCACGCAGCCTATTTACACTGCACACTTGCCACATTGCTGACACTTTCTCCTCAGGTGGAACAGTCCAAATATACATGGCATGCTGCAGGAAAAACAGCAGCGATTGTTAGCTCTTCAACATATTGATTCCTGGATATATTGATTACAAATAGGTAAAGAATATTAATTTATTATTTAATTATTATTAAAAAATTAATTTATATAAAAAAGAAACAGAGCAGAGGAGAGACTCGCTTTGCCAAAGGCACTCTGCGTGGAGCTCACAATGAGCGCAGAGGGTACTCAGAGGAGCCAAAGTACACAAGGGGAGAGGCTTGCAATGAGCGCCAAAGGTACTCAGAGGACTAAAAGCCTTACATTGTGTGGCAAACAGCATTAACTGCCTTACAATGTTATTGCATATATATATATATATATATATATATATATAGTATAAATATACATAGATATATCACACCATAACAGCCATTTGCATAATCAGGAATACCCTTAAAGATAATGACACTGCATAATCTCTGCTACATCTCAGGTAATATTTAAACCTATCTAGACATACTGGCACACAGGTATCTCTTACACAGAGCAAGCTGACATATAATGACACTTTTTTAAATATATCCTTCTGTTCTCTTTATATTCTGCCTTTGCTTTTTGTATTGGATAATATTACATATATAGAATAATAATAAACCCCTCAGAGGCCATCACTAAGCTCCCACCCTGACACGTGTCATTCGCACTTCCTGGATGGGAAGAGGTAAACAACGTCACGTGACCTGACCGCAGAGTCAGCTGTTGGCGGGAAGAGTCCTGAGGAGTTTCTATGGTAACCAGAGCGGGAAACCGCAGGCTGCGGCCTGAAACTGGGGAGGGACCAGCTCGGGAGTGACATAGAGCAGTGCTGAGTTAGAGGATGGGGAGGGAATGAGACCAGAGGCAGGGCTGGAGTACTGTGATATGAGGAAGCCAGAGTCCCCTGATACTGTACACGAGGTCTGACATACAGCTTCCAGTCAGGAGAGAAGGACAGGTAATATAAGTAGTAATATGTGTAATATACAGGATATGTAATATAACTAGGAATATGTGTAATATAAGTAGTAATATACAGGATATGTAATATAAGTAGTAATATGTGTAATATACAGGACATGTAATATAACTAGGGAATATGTGTAATATAAGTAGTAATATGTGTAATATAAGTAGTAATATACAGGATATGTAATATAACTAGGGAATATGTGTAATATACAGGACATGTAATATAACTAGGAATATGTGTAATATACAGGACATGTAATATAACTAGGGAATATGTGTAATATACAGGATATGTAATATAACTAGGGAATATGTGTAATATACAGGACATGTAATATAACTAGGAATATGTGTAATATACAGGACATGTAATATAACTAGGGAATATGTGTAATATACAGGACATGTAATATAACTAGGAATATGTGTAATATACAGGACATGTAATATAACTAGGGAATATGTGTAATATACAGGACATGTAATATAACTAGGGAATATGTGTAATATACAGGACATGTAATATAACTAGGAATATGTGTAATATACAGGACATGTAATATAACTAGGGATATGTGTAATATACAGGACATGTAATATAACTAGGGAATATGTGTAATATACAGGACATGTAATATAACTAGGGAATATGTGTAATATACAGGACATGTAATATAACTAGGAATATGTGTAATATACAGGATATGTAATATAACTAGGAATATGTGTAATATACAGGACATGTAATATAACTAGGAATATGTGTAATATACAGGATATGTAATATAACTAGGAATATGTGTAATATACAGGACATGTAATGTAACTAGGAATATGTGTAATATACAGGACATGTAATATAACTAGGAATATGTGTAATATACAGGACAGGTAATATAACTAGGGAATATGTGTAATATACAGGACATGTAATATAACTAGGGAATATGTGTAATATACAGGACATGTAATATAACTAGGGAATATGTGTAATATACAGGATATGTAATATAACTAGGGATATGTGTAATATACAGGACATGTAATATAACTAGGAATATGTGTAATATACAGGACATGTAATATAACTAGGGAATATGTGTAATATACAGGACAAGTAATATAACTAGGAATATGTGTAATATACAGGACATGTAATATAACTAGGGAATATGTGTAATATACAGGACATGTAATATAACTAGGAATATGTGTAATATACAGGACATGTAATATAACTAGGGAATATGTGTAATATACAGGATATGTAATATAACTAGGGATATGTGTAATATACAGGACATGTAATATAACTAGGAATATGTGTAATATACAGGACATGTAATATAACTAGGGAATATGTGTAATATACAGGATATGTAATATAACTAGGGAATATGTGTAATATACAGGACATGTAATATAACTAGGGAATATGTGTAATATACAGGATATGTAATATAACTAGGGAATATGTGTAATATACAGGACATGTAATATAACTAGGGATATGTGTAATATACAGGACATGTAATATAACTAGGAATATGTGTAATATACAGGACATGTAATATAACTAGGAATATGTGTAATATACAGGACATGTAATATAACTAGGAATATGTGTAATATACAGGATATGTAATATAACTAGGAATATGTGTAATATACAGGACATGTAATATAACTAGGAATATGTGTAATATACAGGATATGTAATATAACTAGGAATATGTGTAATATACAGGACATGTAATATAACTAGGAATATGTGTAATATACAGGACATGTAATATAACTAGGGAATATGTGTAATATACAGGATATGTAATATAACTAGGGAATATGTGTAATATACAGGACATGTAATATAACTAGGGAATATGTGTAATATACAGGATATGTAATATAACTAGGGAATATGTGTAATATACAGGACATGTAATATAACTAGGGATATGTGTAATATACAGGACATGTAATATAACTAGGAATATGTGTAATATACAGGACATGTAATATAACTAGGAATATGTGTAATATACAGGACATGTAATATAACTAGGAATATGTGTAATATACAGGACATGTAATATAACTAGGAATATGTGTAATATACAGGACATGTAATATAACTAGGAATATGTGTAATATACAGGACATGTAATATAACTAGGAATATGTAATATACAGGACAAGTTATATAACTAGGAATATGTAATATACAGGACATGTAATATAACTAGGGAATATGTGTAATATACAGGACATGTAATATAACTAGGAATATGTGTAATATACAGGACATGTAATATAACTAGGAATATGTGTAATATACGGGACATGTAATATAACTAGGAATATGTGTAATATACGGGACAAGTGATATAACTAGGGAATATGTGTAATATACGGGACATGTAATATAACTAGGAATATGTGTAATATACGGGACATGTAATATAACTAGGAATATGTGTAATATACAGGACATGTAATATAACTAGGAATATGTGTAATATACAGGACATGTAATATAACTAGGAATATGTGTAATATACGGGACAAGTGATATAACTAGGGAATATGTGTAATATACGGGACATGTAATATAACTAGGAATATGTGTAATATACGGGACATGTAATATAACTAGGGAATATGTGTAATATACAGGACATGTAATATAACTAGGAATATGTGTAATATACAGGACATGTAATATAACTAGGAATATGTGTAATATACAGGACATGTAATATAACTAGGAATATGTGTAATATACAGGACATGGAATATGTGTAATATACAGGACATGTAATATAACTAGGAATATGTGTAATATACAGGACATGTAATATAACTAGGAATATGTGTAATATACAGGACATGTAATATAACTAGGAATATGTGTAATATACAGGACATGTAATATAACTAGGAATATGTGTAATATACAGGACATGTAATATAACTAGGAATATGTAATATACAGGACATGTAATATAACTAGGAATATGTAATATACAGGACATGTAATATAACTAGGAATATGTGTAATATACAGGACATGTAATATAACTAGGAATATGTGTAATATACAGGACATGTAATATAACAAGGAATATGTGTAATATACAGGACATGTAATATAACTAGGGAATATGTGTAATATACAGGACATGTAATATAACTAGGGAATATGTGTAATATACAGGACATGTAATATAACTAGGAATATGTGTAATATACAGGACATGTAATATAACTAGGAATATGTGTAATATACAGGACATGTAATGTAACTAGGAATATGTGTAATATACAGGACATGTAATATAACTAGGGATATGTGTAACTACAAATTAAAATGTGCACTTCTGTGTATTTCGGTTTGTCTTACAATGTGGCATCTGACAACACAAACAAATGGGCATATGACATACACAGGACAAAGTGTATGGGTCTGTGTTGCTTGATGATTTTATATAGTATCAAGCATTGTAGGTGCGCTCCGGGGCTTAACACCAATATCATATAACAACTTGAAAGTAAAAATGAGGGGGAACTTTATTTACAATTAAAACCAGAAAACAACGATGCTATTACAATACCAGCTGGGTGGTCCTAAAAACTCACACCTTACACTAAATAGTAACAGAGATTATAGATTGCTGTGCGATCAAGTTCATATATTTTACATCAGAGGCTTAAATACCCACATTATTAAGAATGGTCTAATTGAACACATGTAAATATATAGCCAGTGTAATACACAGGACCATAAGAATACAACCAATAAGGACACCAATATCGTAAGTATTCTTGAAAATACATAAATAAGCTGTAGTCAGATAAAAATATATAAGAATAATCTGCTTCTCACAATGATCTTTAATGATAAATCAAATTGAAACAAGATGGCTATTGCCCTATTGGTAAGCCTGTAGTTGAAAATATGCACAATACAAATTAAAGCATTATATTGGCTCAACAAAAGTCACCAAAGCTAGGCAACACAGTGCCAAAAACCAGCTGAAGACAAAAAATGTAAAACAAGTTTTTACATTCACTCAAGCTAAAGACATCAAAACAGTTTTTAGCCCTACATTACTACCTATTAATCAGGTGGTTTGTAATAATATCCAATGAAACCACCTATGCTTAAATGCACACAATGTTGGACACAAACTGAATAACTAGTTGGCATTTACATAAGTGAGATGGTATGGTACTAACTACCGTAACATCTGATGGGTAATATATTTTGTCCTGTTTCTCTGCGTAAGCGGCTTTCTCAAAGGCTAATTTGTTAATTTTAGTAAAAGCTCTTTGGGCGTCCAGGTTTAAATACGGAATATTTTTTTTTTATTTGTTTGCTGGTTTTTGGATTATGTAAAAAAAATAGTGCAAAGTGGAGTAATTATAGTATTAAATATTTTTTATAAATGTTGTTTTTTACCAAATATTCATTTTTTCTGGTAAGGCTTAACAATATATGGCAGTTTGTGGGATGTGTACGTCTGTCTGATTGGGATTCTCATATATTGTTTTTGAGGAATTTTTTGTAATTCAAAGTACATTTGACATTTCTTTTGTGCGCTCCACCCCCCTATGTAGGCAGTGTACTAGCCAATGAGATGTGCAGAGTTGTGTCCTAGCCAATAAGCTGACGGTATCAAGGCTAACTCCAAAGCAGCTTTGTCTCAGCCAGTGTGAGGAAAACAGATACATTGTTTTACCTACCTCCGATTGGCCACAACTAATTTTGACTTTTACACTAAATTTAACTTCGATTTTCAGTGGTATTGCTTTTCAAAATCAACTGCCTGAAAACTGCACAGAAAACCTGTTTTCATACACTACTGATCCATTTTTATTAGATTGATACATATTCCATGAAACTTTAATACACCTTTTAATGATTTATTAGATTGTAAAGGTGCACACAAAATGTAAAATGCTGTTTGGTAACCTGTTGCAACCATTTACTGAATCGGACGTCTTTTCTTCATGGCTGCTGCAGTTTAAAAAGAGACAATAAGTTTTCCAATTGCTACAAAGGCCTCGCAGCTAGATTTTCATGATAAAAAATATACTAAATATGTAAGTTTCTGCAGCTCAGAATAACTGCCCCAGCCTACAATTTATATTTAGTGATGTAAATGAGAGCAAGCAGAGGGTGACTGCATTTTTTAAATTTCCATCTGTAAAATACAAGCGATTCAAACCTCTCAAGCTTCCTGCTTTTTGGGGGTGTGATAAAAATGATACTTTTACTGCATTGTGCAAATATTGTTTATCTGTTCAGTTCCCATGCATATTTTTACTTGGCAGGACACGTTTGTGCAAGATTATTAAAATTGATTTAATTTAGAATATTTTATACTAATTTGTAGACTGATAGGTATTTGTATTTTAAAGCTGTTTTCTGTGACATTTGGGCAGGATGTGTGGGCGCACTGCGTGTACTCTTGCTCCAGATGATGTCAGTAAAGCTTGTGCATATCGAGATAAGCAAGGGAGAAGGAAGTGTCCTCAGTGGAAAGATGGTGATGCTGACAAATACCACCCATCCTACAACAAGAGTCCGCAGTCAAACAGTCCGGTCCTCCTGTCTTTAAAGCATCTGCAGAAGGTAAGGATGAAGAGGGATTCTTACAGTAAATGACCACTGTAGTCAAGTATTTAAAATATATTATATTGAAGAACTGCACATAAAAACTGGCAACATGTTTTTGAAAGAAAAAAAATAATACAGTTTATACTTTATTACCTTCTACAAATTTATGATATTGTAGAATTTACCATTTTATTTTTTGCTGAACTCCCTTTCAGTGGGAGAACATTACACAGGAAGTTTCTATCTGCACAGTGAGATTGTACCAGCCAAAACTGCCAGTGCTTCTGTCAAGTCCAATGGAAAAATCACTTAATTTACAAAGACTGATCCTCCTAAGAACATAGCTGACATAATTATTGCAACTGACTGGAGTTCCCCAGGGAAGGATAATTGAATATATAATTGTACAATGTAATGTAAGGTGTGTTAATTTATTGCTTTATGAAAACATTTTGCTGGTTTATCCATTTTAGTTCACACAGACATGTTGGAATCAGGAAAATTGTTTTTATTTTATTTTATTTAGCCACCCACTTAGTTTCAAGTCATCTCAGTACTGATACTATGGTAGTCATATAACTTCCGCCACATAACCCACATAATCTATCTCTAATACACGTACAGACCTTTATTACTTGCTGAAACAATGACATTTATATTTTATTATGCAATTGGCTATTTGTTTGGTTGCTGGATTATTATTTTTTCGTACTTGCTTTGAATGTTGTATCATAGATGTTTCAAAGAAGTAAATAATTTCCACTTTAATTCTTAAAAAAACTTTGAAAACTGAGAAGGTTAAGATCATAAAATCTATAGTTGCAATTGGACCATATTGGCTCAATTTGTAACAAACAAATGCGTTACGTTTCTTGCTATGTCCCTTACGTTTTTGTTTTTTTTAAATATACTAGACTTCATGTTTATACTAGGTAAAATACAAAGCTTTGTGTATTTTAAACATGCATTGCCACAGTGATTGTCTATTGCTTTCCTTATTTCATAAAAAGGATGCTGACTCTTCTGAGCGAGTTATTGCTGCCATGCGTTGGGGTCTTATCCCTTCCTGGTTCAATGAGGTAGACCCATCCAAAATGCAGTACAAAACCAATAACTGCCGCAGCGACACCATGACAGAGAAAACATTATACAAGGTATGTTCGTGGGATAGTTATTTGTCTGTTCTTGGAAGCAATTGTTTTTTTAATAGTCTTACTTAATACTTACTATAGAGAAATAATGCAATACTGTAGACTTCAATGTATTAAGGTAATTTGGGTCTGTGTTCAGTACGCCATGCTCTTCAGATATTACAGGACTTCTTCACATGCATATTATAACTACGTTAGAATTATTGCTTTTCGGAATGAGTTTTATTTAAACATTTTAGCGATTCAATTTATTTATTTTCCATAAGGCTCCACTGTTTAAAGGAAGACGATGTGTTGTTCTTGCTGATGGATTCTATGAGTGGCAGAGGCAAAATGGAGAAAAGCAGCCATATTACATATATTTCCCGCAGATCAAGGCAGAAAAGGTGTGTTCTCTGGGCATGTACATTAATTCAGGCTAGAAGTTTTTTTTTTTCTGATTAGATTTAGTTTGTTATTTGTCAGACCCTGTTAGCTACCATAGGTTCTTCAAGTGTTTGTCCTTTGGAGCTATCCAGACCTTATTTTTAGAATATTTGTGATTGTCATTTTGGCTTATCTGTGCTGACTGTGATATCCTAAAATGACTGATCAGTCCCTGGGTGTGGTTTAGACCAGTGGTTCTCAAACCTCTCCTCGGGACCCACCAGTCAGACCAAGATTTAGATGCAACACTGCTGGTTGATTACCAGTTGCCTCACCTTGTTCACGCAGTGTTTCACCTAAATCATGGCTTGTCCATGAGCCCTAAAGAAGAGGTTTGAGAACCACTGCTTTAGACTATTGTTAATTATAGTCTTCATTTTGTAATATTAATTTTATTGCAGTTGTTCAGAAACTACTAAATCTGTTTGTGTGAAGGTGTATTGACCTATTTGTATGAAGTACATTGATAAACACTTGAGCTTGTGCTTTTTAAAATGCACGTGCCTAACATTTTGCTTTTTTATTTTCTCACTACTTTAGTGTGGTGATGATAATGACGACGTCACAGAGTGGACTGGCTGGAGACTGCTCACAATGGCTGGGCTTTTTGATTGCTGGGAACCACCTAATGGAGGAGAACCAGTGTATTCCTTTACTGTAATCACAGTTAATTCTTCCAAAACCGTGGACTGGATTCATGACAGGCAAGAGCGAATATACAGGCCAAATGCAGCCATGTCAGAGTGTACAGGGGTTACTGACTTGCTATAATATTTGAAACCCTTGTGGCTATAATATTAGAAGCAAATATAAAGGAACATACGCTCTGCAAAAGCTTGTTCTATTTAAAAGAGCATTCAATTTTTATGTTCCTTGTACCAGCAGTTGTGATCTTAACTACATTTGTTGAGGTATACAGCACTCTGTCCAAGAGGCTTAGTATGCTAATGTGCAGCCCTAATATTTGTGGCCCAGTGTGCTTCATTAGTTTAGGGGAGAGGACCTATTTTCACTATTGGTAGGTTACTCGCCACAAGAAAGTTTCATACGATTGCACTGATAAACATATTGAGCTGCAAAGAGAAAATTATGTTTACTTCAAGAATGGTTATGGAATAAAGAGAAAACCATACTTGCTTTCTGCAAAATGTTCTCACTGAGCAGAGTTTTTACTGCCTCTAAGGATTCTGGGTACTGACCTGCAAATGAGATTGTAGATGTACTGCGCTACTGCAGCACCACTACAGGGTAGGGACCCACTGTGAGGTGCAGCATCCTAGGGTAAAGGGGGGCTCTTAATTTATTAAAGGGACAGTGGCAGAGAATTACTTTTATGTAATAGTGAGGACCTAAATGGATATTTTTGGTATGTGAGAGAAGTTGTGAGGTGGGCCTCCATTCTCTAGCCGTGCCATTGTCATGATGGCTTTCTCTTTCTTTACTGTGTGTCCACTGAATATTTTTTTCTACCGACTATGGCATACTTGGTGTCCGGTTAGCTTAGGAAAAATAGCTTGTATAATGTATAGCCAGTCTTTATTACTCAGTGACAAAATAAGTATAATCTTCCTTTTTGATTGAGGGAGCAAAGTGAAAATATAAATTTAAAATATTGTGTGTTCGCAGATTCTCAAACATAGTTTCTGTTGTCTTTTCTTATACCCACTTTTACTGAGTAGGACACATTTGTAAGCTGCGCACCTGTCATTTTGTCAGTTTAAATGTTATGTTCCTTCCGGTCCCTTCAGTATAAGTGCAAGTGATTACTATTTATTTATTTCCTTTTCTGGCCACTTCTGGTGAAAGTTAAGGTTGAATCTGTGCCTGTTCAAGCAGAACCATTTAAATCCTGAGAAGACCAAGCTGTGAACTCTGGTAAACCAGACAGTTTCGGTTCTTTTTTCTTTCTTTTCTCTTAACCGTGTAAAAATCTGAAATATTTACTTATTATATTGCAGGTTTTATGAGATCACTTAAATATAACGTCCGTTATTTTAGAGTTTTATATATTCACATTAAAACTAAGGAGAAAAAGGCAGTGATTGATCATAAAATATTTATCTAAAAATATAATATATATCTGTTGCAATCCAAGAACACCTAGTATCCACGTAAAATATTTCTGTGATGCAGGGGTTGACAGTTGGGTGAAACTTATTAGCCAGCCAAATTTTTTTTATATATATATATATATATATATATATATATATATATATATATATATATATAATATGTTGGGAGCCATGACTCCTGGAAAGTGTCATGCTCTGCTGTAATGTATTTCTTCAAACATTAGTGAAGGGTGTGCTTTTTTATGTTTTTTTGGAAGCAATTACATTTCACAGAATTTCACATATAGGTAATGAGTAAAGGGAGGCAATTAAATGGTACAGTGGTATTCTTCTCAATTACAAAATATTAATAAAAGACCACTATAGTTTGGTAAAAACGTCACTTACTTGCAAAGTATGTAACAGAATAATAACCTTCGCAGGTATGCAAGACAAGAACATACATTTTGATGACGGTTTGTGAAAGGCTTTGCGTTTTCAGATTTCCTTTAAGTAGGGGTGGAGGGGGAGGCTAAAATTATTGAAAAGGGACCAGAATGGATAGAGGGGAAGGGGCTATAGGAATGGAAGTGTATGTAGAAAACATAAAAGTGTTTAGAAGCTACAAGCTAACTTTTAAGAACATTCATTTATCCAATATATTTACAGAACATTTGACCTATGTCTTGATTAAGGTCTCATTATGGTCTCTCAACCAAAATGAACTAATATGCTCTCCTCTAGAATGCCCTCAAAGTATCATTTTATAAATCACAAATTTATCATAATGTTGAAAAGTACACTTGATCAGGTTTTTACCTAAATTAGTTTCTTGTACAGATAAAGTGAACATATTGTATTTCAGGAAGAATAATCTGTTACAGACTTTCCATGTTCCAGTCTAGAATCTGTTTATTTCAACTGTCTGGACATGTCTGTGTGGCACTCTATGCGAGTAGTCCGTCTGTTAGGGTAAAAGAGAGGAGAATCAGTTTCATGTTAAGCACACTTCTCGAAGACATGGGTTGCTCATGTAGAGAGTTATACGGTCGATTCATCATACTGTGATGTCAGTCCAGGGGAATTTGTGATGCTCTGATTTTTTTGGGGGGGGCCAATGCTCTGTCTGCCTTTTTTGCTGTGCAAGCACCTCCTATCTGAGGCATTCCTATTATGGGAGTATGTTGTTCATGCCATAAATGCATGAAGATGTATGCTCCAATTTTCCAAAATTATACTGTACCTGCATTGCTGTTCATGGTGGAGTGGTGAGGTTCCATGCCATTTATGAAGTGGATTTCTTGTTCATTAATGAAGTCATTACCAGGTTGCATTTCCAACGTATATTTTCTGTAATAGCCCAGAGTTTCATGTCGGAGATTAGATTAGTCTCTTGTGTATTTATCTAGATCAAGCATAGATCCAATGAATGTAAGTCACGAATTGGATACAGATTGTTGGGAATGTTGTAGTGTCTCTTTAATAGCAAGATGTCTGTCTTGATGTATCCACTTTTCTAAGTAGCTTGTAAGTTTTCCAGCCGTGAATTGTTGAGCTCAGTGGATGCATTGCATAGTTTGTCATGTGTTCGCTTGAGAGGAGGATTTTGGCCCAGGCTTACAATGTTTATATATTCTTCTTCTTGGGAGGTCCACTCAATGTCTCTACCAAATAGGATTTTCAGGGGGCACATGAAAGTACTCCCTTCTGTTGTGTAGTTTCTGTCAATCCCCCTGGATCCTACTGACATGCAACCATTTTGCAAGTATACCGTCTTGCAATGCAAGTTCAAAAATAGTTTCTACATTGCATACCTTCTTTTGGAAGTCTTTAATTTCGTAATCATAACAGTAATAACTTCCCCATCAATAATTTCAGTCAATCAATACTTTCAAATGTAAACGTTTTCTTCTTTTTTCTTAGAATGCCAGCCATACTGGATGGAGATGAGGAGATCCGTAAGTGGCTGGACTTTGGGGATGTGCCAACTCAAGAAGCCCTGAAACTTATCCATCCCATTGAAAAAATTACCTACCATCCTGTTTCAAGTGTAGTGAACAACTCTAGAAATAATACTCCTGAGTGCATTGCTCCAGTTATTTTAGGCAAAAAGAAGGTAAGTTTATCTCTGAGGGATGGGAGGGAGGTCCAGTGACTCAAAGGACAATTGTGAGTTAGGGAATTTTTGTGAAAAGTATGCAGCTATGAGTATAAATTGTATTTTTTAAGAAAAAATAATAATTTTAGCAGATTCTGCTGGTGCATGGTAGCTGTCCTGGCAGTAATTCTGACTTTTCATGAGAAGCACTTACAACATATACACACCTCATCTTCTACAAACCTGCTCAATGATGCTTGTTTTCTTGACACCGTGCAAAAGAAATCTCCATGCAGGTTGAGTGTGGTGTGCAGCCTGTCACTCCAAGGTCTAGTTGTCACCATATAGTCCCCTATCTTTAGTGCTCCATTTTAAAGAACGTGAATGAATAATGGGCAAGCTACTTTCGAATGATACATTTAATCTACCACCTATTCTGTACAGATATGGTCATCAACATTGTAGTTTTTATAAAAATCTCCACTTTTAAGGCCCCTTCCTGCTTGAACTGCAGATAAGCCAAGCTGTGTGTCTGTTCACACTTAAAGTTAAAATTGTAAGATCGGTATTATAGAAACCTACATTTACGATCAAGTACTTTTGCAAAGTAATATTTTAAAATTAATTTTGTAGGCTAAATTTGGATTGAAATACATGTTAATGAAACACACCCCTACCCCCACACACACCTCTGCATGTTAATGATTATTGAAAACTAATCAAAGTATAGCATATGATTTATGAACAAAAGTGAGTCGCACATCTGAGCAGGGGAATAGGCAGCTGCAAAGTAACCTATCCTTTGGTATTGTGCCCTTTCGGGATGCAGTCTCCAGAGTTTTAGTTTGTGCCCCCAAATGTAAATTTCATCAGTAATTGACTTTAGTCAGTGGGAAGCTACTAATCGCCCTTTGGATTTGCACACAATAATTTAATATAATATCCTGTGCGATGGTACATTCTCACTTGTGCCATTACCAAGGAGAAAATTATGAGACTACCCTGGAGGGTTATTATGCCACCCTAATGAGTGATCTGTCTACCCTGGTATTCATCTCTTGCTTTTAGGGTAATGCAGAAGGCCTTTTCTCTTGTTCTTTGCTTGTTATTTTAGTTCTGGTCTACCTTTAAGCTGCCATTACACAGGAGAGGGGTGGGCAAGTTCCGTCCTGGATTTGATGATATCACTGCTGTGCTTAGGTGAGTCCATCACTTCCTCAGTCATCCTGATTGACTCGCCTGTGCACAGGAAGGATATCTTCAAATACTGGCTTGGGCTTTAGTAAATGCATAGCTGTTTTTCAGTTGGAAATATTTATATTTTATTAGTACTTTACTCCCACCATAATTGGGATCTCTTCTGGCATTAGATCAAACCTCACAAAATTATTAGTTTGTAAATTATTATTTTTTATTGTATATTAGTCCCTAAAAACTTTTGTTTGATCGCTTTTGCAGGAGTCCGCGTTAACTTCCAGCAGTAAAAAGATGTTTGAGTGGTTAAAAAATAAATCTCTAAAGAAAGAAGTCATTGATGTTAAACCACGTAAACTGTCGTCTTTTGCTGCATCACCCAAAAAAACTAGCGCCGGATTAATGCATCAATGGTTAAAGAAAGAAGAGGGAGAGCCTTCTCCAAAGCGACAAAAAAAGTGACATCTGCAAGAGGAACCTCTCACTCCGCGTTAAATAGAAGTCTCCAAGGTGGATCCGCTTTTTATTGTTACTTGTGATTATCCAGTTACATTTTGTATCTGCAGATTGGAGTAGCGACGAATGTCCTGTAACAGAGGAAACATAAGAATAATATGCAGCGATACCATTGTATTGGACAATACTTTCTTTTAGATCGTCTCTAAATAATATTTGTCCAATAAAATTGGCATCATTGTAGTACTTTTTGTATTTTTTATCTGTTAAATTTGTAACGTTCATCTTTTTAAAGAAACAAAATGACAATGTTAGATACAACAATATTTTAGTATTGCAATCATAAATTGCTACAGTCATTATATAGTGATAAATGACTATGGACCTTGGTCCTGTAGCAGCTAAAATAGGTTTGTGAAGTTGGTTGGAAATCCATTCACTTACCTAGTTTGTTTTTATCATTTGGGTAACTGCAATGTATACTTTAAAGACTGTCCAAGTTATATTTCACATGCCTTGCTGAAACTTGGAATAGGCTGCAACTATCAACAGTATTTAAAAGTAGGAGTCGTAAATTAAAGGACCACTGCAGTTTAAAGAAAATAAATAAAAAATACACTTTTTACACTATATATATATATATATATATATATATATATATAGTGGTTATGTAATCCATGGACATTAGGGATAATTAACATTTTTGAAGTCTCTTTTTATGAGTACAGGAATCCATTTTATGTTTGTTACATGACACTCTGAGAGCTGGATGATGGGTTGATGTTTGTATTGGAGGCGGCAGGCAGAAGTCTAGCGCTTTTGTTTTGATAATTGAAAACGTTCTCAATCTTATTTAAACCTATATAATTGTGTGTTTTCTTTGTGTGGTAGTCCTTTTTATGGTCACTCTTTTGCTCCAGCTTTCATAACGTTTAAGTAGTAAGGATCCGTATAAACATCTTTTCAATATATAATTATTTTTCAAAATCTCATGATTTTGTGCATAAACTTACAAGGAAATTTGTTATCCCACTCTTTAAACTGGAGATCCTCCCATATTTTTCTGTGGCAGCATCTGCAGCAAACTTCCTTACAGCTGCCTTATTCCTCTGCAGAGTGAGGGTAGGAGTGCTGCGCATTCTGCCATGGTTTAAACGGAGAGGAGGAGCGACAACCCACAGATTAAAAGAAAGAACAGCAGTTTCAGAATAAGGTTTCTTACAAAAAGATTATTATTATTTTTTTTAAATAACAAAAATAATTAATTCTGATGTTTAATATTGAAAGGGCCACTGCAGTTCAGTCCTTTTTTATAATGTGTTTTCTTTTTAAGCAAATAACAAAGGTTATTTTGCATGGAAAATACTTTGAATTCATTTAAAGGACAACTGCACACTGAAAAATATATATTTGAAAACTGTCTAAGAGCATAATTAAACATTAAAAAAGAGCAAAATTATTTTTTTCGAAGAAAAAAATGTATGTTGGATGCTAGAGTGATCCATTCATTATACATTGGTAGAAGTTGTGTGTGAGAGAAGGGTTTATATTTCTGGAGAGCTGCGGATGCATTGAAGGATACAAGGTGTCTTCTGGATTTCTCCCTGTTCTCACCTCCCCGTTCTCGTTCTCCCTCTCCCTCTCCCCGTTCTCGTTCTCCCTCTCCCCGTTCTCCCCCTCCTCGTTCCCCTCCCCGTTCTCCCCCTCCTTGTTCCCCTCCCCGTTCTCCCCCTCCTCGTTCCCCTCCTCGTTCTCCCCCTTCTCCCCCTTCTCCCCTTTCTCCCCCTTCTCCCCCTCCTCGTTCTCCCCCTCCTCGTTCTCCCCGTTCTCCCCCTTCTCCCCCTCCTCCCCCTCCTCGTTCTCCCCCTCCTCGTTCTCCCCCTCCTCCCCCTCCTCGTTCTCCCCCTCCTCGTTCTCCCCCTCCTCCTCCTCCCCCTCCTCGTTCTCCCCCTCCTCGTTCTCCCCCTTCTCCCCCTTCTCCCCCTTCTCCCCCTTCTCCCCCTTCTCCCCCTTCTCCCCCTTCTCCCCCTCCCCCTTCTCCCCCTTCTCCCCCTTCTCCCCCTCCTCGTTCTCCCCCTCCTCGTTCTCCCCCTCCTCGCTCTCCCCCTCCTCGCTCTCCCCCTCCTCGCTCTCCCCCTCCTCGCTCTCCCCCTCCTCGCTCTCCCCCTCCTCGTTCTCCCCCTCCTCTTTCTCCCCAGTTTTTCCCGTTCTCCCCCTCCTCGTTGTCCCCGGTTCTCCCCCTCCTCGTTGTCCCCGGTTCTCCCCCTCCTCG
Source organism: Discoglossus pictus (assembly GCA_027410445.1). Classification (NCBI taxonomy): domain Eukaryota; kingdom Metazoa; phylum Chordata; class Amphibia; order Anura; family Alytidae; genus Discoglossus; species Discoglossus pictus. The sequence goes on along the minus strand of CM050169.1, from coordinate 13,674,464 downwards.
TTGTCCCCGGTTCTCCCCCTCCTCGTTGTCCCCGGTTCTCCCCCTCCTCGTTGTCCCCGGTTCTCCCCCTCCTCGTTGTCCCCGGTTCTCCCCCTCCTCGTTGTCCCCCGGTTCTCCCCCTCCTCGTTGTCCCCGGTTCTCCCCCTCCTCGTTGTCCCCGGTTCTCCCCCTCCTCGTTGTCCCCGGTTCTCCCCCTCCTCGTTGTCCCCGGTTCTCCCCCTCCTCGTTCTCCCCGGTTCTCCCCCTCCTCGTTGTCCCCGGTTCTCCCCCTCCTCGTTGTCCCCGGTTCTCCCCCTCCTCGTTGTCCCCGGTTCTCCCCCTCCTCGTTGTCCCCGGTTCTCCCCCTCCTCGTTGTCCCCGGTTCTCCCCCTCCTCGTTGTCCCCGGTTCTCCCCCTCCTCGTTGTCCCCGGTTCTCCCCCTCCTCGTTGTCCCCGGTTCTCCCCCTCCTCGTTGTCCCCGGTTCTCCCCCTCCTCGTTGTCCCCGGTTCTCCCCCTCCTCGTTGTCCCCGGTTCTCCCCCTCCTCGTTGTCCCCGGTTCTCCCCCTCCTCGTTGTCCCCGGTTCTCCCCCTCCTCGTTGTCCCCGGTTCTCCCCCTCCTCGTTGTCCCCGGTTCTCCCCCTCCTCGTTGTCCCCGGTTCTCCCCCTCCTCGTTGTCCCCGGTTCTCCCCCTCCTCGTTGTCCCCGGTTCTCCCCCTCCTCGTTGTCCCCGGTTCTCCCCCTCCTCGTTGTCCCCGGTTCTCCCCCTCCTCGTTTTCCCCCTCCTCGTTTTCCCCCTCCTCGTTGTCCCCGGTTCTCCCCCTCCTCGTTGTCCCCGGTTCTCCCCCTCCTCGTTGTCCCCGGTTCTCCCCCTCCTCGTTGTCCCCGGTTCTCCCCCTCCTCGTTGTCCCCGGTTCTCCCCCTCCTCGTTGTCCCCGGTTCTCCCCCTCCTCGTTGTCCCCGGTTCTCCCCCTCCTCGTTGTCCCCGGTTCTCCCCCTCCTCGTTGTCCCCGGTTCTCCCCCTCCTCGTTGTCCCCGGTTCTCCCCCTCCTCGTTGTCCCCGGTTCTCCCCCTCCTCGTTGTCCCCGGTTCTCCCCCCTCCTCGTTGTCCCCGGTTCTCCCCCTCCTCGTTGTCCCCGGTTCTCCCCCTCCTCGTTGTCCCCGGTTCTCCCCCTCCTCGTTGTCCCCGGTTCTCCCCCTCCTCGTTGTCCCCGGTTCTCCCCCTCCTCGTTGTCCCCGGTTCTCCCCCTCCTCGTTGTCCCCGGTTCTCCCCCTCCTCGTTGTCCCCGGTTCTCCCCCTCCTCGGTTTCTCCCCGGTTCTCCCCCTCCTCGGTTTCTCCCCGGTTCTCCCCCTCCTCGGTTTCTCCCCGGTTCTCCCCCTCCTCGTTCTCCCCGGTTCTCCCCCTCCCCGTTCTCCCCGTTCTCCCCCTCCTCGGTTTCTCCCCGGTTCTCCCCCTCCTCGGTTTCTCCCCGGTTCTCCCCCTCCTTGGTTTCTCCCCGGTTCTCCCCCTCCTTGGTTTCTCCCCGGTTCTCCCCCTCCTTGGTTTCTCCCCGGTTCTCCCCCTCCTTGGTTTCTCCCCGGTTCTCCCCCTCCTCGTTGTCCCCGGTTCTCCCCGGTTCTCCCCGTTTTCTCGTTCTCCCCGTTTTCTCGTTCTCCCCGTTTTCTCGTTCTCCCCGTTTTCTCGTTCTCCCCGTTTTCTCGTTCTCCCCGTTTTCTCGTCTCCCCGTTTTCCTCATCTCACCCGTTTTCTCGTTTTCCCTCGTTCTCTCCGTTTTCCCCCCTCCCCACGATCTCCCCGATCCTCGTTCTCCCCGTTTTCTCGTTCTCCCCGTTCTCCTCGTTCTCACCCTCCTCGTTCTCCTCGTTCTCACCCTCCTCGTTCTCCTCGTTCTCACCCTCCTCGTTCTCCTCGTTCTCCCCCTCCCCATTTTTTCCCCCTCCCCATTTTTTCCCCCTCCCCGTTTTTTCCCCCTCCCCGTTTTTTCCCCCTCCCCGTTTTTTCCCCCTCCCCGTTTTTTCCCCCTCCCCGTTTTTTCCCCCTCCCCGTTTTTTCCCCCTCCCCGTTTTTTCCCCCTCCCCGTTCTCACCCTCCCCGTTCTCACCCTCCCCGTTCTCACCCTCCCCGTTCTCACCCTCCCCGTTCTCACCCTCCCCGTTCTCACCCTCCCCGTTCTCACCCTCCTCGTTCTCCTCGTTCTCACCCTCCTCGTTCTCACCCTCCTCGTTCTCACCCTCCTCGTTCTCACCCTCCTCGTTCTCACCCTCCTCGTTCTCACCCTCCTCGTTCTCACCCTCCTCGTTCTCACCCTCCTCGTTCTCACCCTCCTCGTTCTCACCCTCCCCGTTTTTTCCCCCTCCCCGTTTTTTCCCCCTCCCCGTTCTCACCCTCCCCGTTCTCACCCTCCCCGTTCTCACCCTCCCCGTTCTCACCCTCCCCGTTCTCACCCTCCCCGTTCTCACCCTCCCCGTTCTCACCCTCCTCGTTCTCCTCGTTCTCACCCTCCTCGTTCTCACCCTCCTCGTTCTCACCCTCCTCGTTCTCACCCTCCCCGTTCTCACCCTCCCCGTTCTCACCCTCCCCGTTCTCACCCTCCCCGTTCTCACCCTCCCCGTTCTCACCCTCCCCGTTCTCACCCTCCCCGTTCTCACCCTCCCCGTTCTCACCCTCCCCGTTCTCCCCGTCCTCACCCTCCTCGTTCTCCTCGTTCTCACCCTCCTCGTTCTCCCCGTTCTCACCCTCCTCGTTCTCCCCGTCCTCACCCTCCTCGTTCTCCTCGTTCTCACCCTCCTCGTTCTCACCCTCCTCGTTCTCACCCTCCCCGTTCTCACCCTCCCCGTTCTCACCCTCCTCGTTCTCACCCTCCTCGTTCTCACCCTCCCCGTTTTTTCCCCCTCCCCGTTTTTTTCCCCCTCCCCGTTTTTTCCCCCTCCCCGTTTTTTTCCCCCTCCCCGTTCTCACCCTCCCCGTTCTCACCCTCCCCGTTCTCACCCTCCTCGTTCTCACCCTCCTCGTTCTCCTCGTTCTCACCCTCCTCGTTCTCCTCGTTCTCACCCTCCTCGTTCTCCTCGTTCTCACCCTCCTCGTTCTCCTCGTTCTCACCCTCCTCGTTCTCCTCGTTCTCACCCTCCTCGTTCTCCCCGTTCTCACCCTCCTCGTTCTCCTCGTTCTCACCCTCCTCGTTCTCCTCGTTCTCACCCTCCTCGTTCTCCTCGTTCTCACCCTCCTCGTTCTCCTCGTTCTCACCCTCCTCGTTCTCCTCGTTCTCACCCTCCTCGTTCTCCTCGTTCTCACCCTCCTCGTTCTCCTCGTTCTCACCCTCCTCGTTATCCTCGTTCTCACCCTCCTCGTTCTCCTCGTTCTCACCCTCCTCGTTCTCACCCTCCTCGTTCTCACCCTCCTCGTTGTTCTCACCCTCCCCGTTCTCCCCGTCCTCACCCTCCTCGTTCTCCTCGTTCTCACCCTCCTCGTTCTCACCCTCCTCGTTCTCACCCTCCTCGTTCTCACCCTCCCCGTTCTCACCCTCCCCGTTCTCACCCTCCCCGTTCTCACCCTCCCCGTTCTCACCCTCCCCGTTCTCACCCTCCCCGTTCTCACCCTCCCCGTTCTCACCCTCCTCGTTCTCACCCTCCTCGTTCTCACCCTCCTCGTTCTCACCCTCCTCGTTCTCACCCTCCCCGTTTTTTCCCCCTCCCCGTTCTCACCCTCCCCGTTCTCACCCTCCCCGTTCTCACCCTCCCCGTTCTCACCCTCCTCGTTCTCCTCGTTCTCACCCTCCTCGTTCTCACCCTCCTCGTTCTCCTCGTTCTCACCCTCCTCGTTCTCCTCGTTCTCACCCTCCTCGTTCTCCTCGTTCTCACCCTCCTCGTTCTCCTCGTTCTCACCCTCCTCGTTCTCCTCGTTCTCACCCTCCTCGTTCTCCTCGTTCTCACCCTCCTCGTTCTCCTCGTTCTCACCCTCCTCGTTCTCCTCGTTCTCACCCTCCTCGTTCTCCTCGTTCTCACCCTCCTCGTTCTCCTCGTTCTCACCCTCCTCGTTCTCCTCGTTCTCACCCTCCTCGTTCTCCTCGTTCTCACCCTCCTCGTTCTCCTCGTTCTCACCCTCCTCGTTCTCCTCGTTCTCACCCTCCTCGTTCTCCTCGTTCTCACCCTCCTCGTCGTTCTCACCCTCCTCGTTGTTCTCACACTCCTCGTTGTTCTCACACTCCTCGTTGTTCTCACCCTCCTCGTTGTTCTCACCCTCCTCGTTGTTCTCACCCTCCTCGTTGTTCTCACCCTCCTCGTTGTTCTCACCCTCCTCGTTGTTCTCACCCTCCTCGTTGTTCTCACCCTCCTCGTTGTTCTCACACTCCTCGTTGTTCTCACCCTCCTCGTTGTTCTCACCCTCCTCGTTGTTCTCACCCTCCTCGTTGTTCTCACCCTCCTCGTTCTCACCCTCCTCGTTCTCACCCTCCTCGTTCTCACCCTCCTCGTTCTCACCCTCCTCGTTCTCACCCTCCTCGTTCTCACCCTCCTCGTTCTCACCCTCCTCGTTCTCACCCTCCTCGTTCTCACCCTCCTCGTTCTCACCCTCCTCGTTCTCACCCTCCTCGTTCTCACCCTCCTCGTTCTCACCCTCCTCGTTCTCACCCTCCTCGTTCTCACCCTCCTCGTTCTCACCCTCCTCGTTCTCCTCGTTCTCACCCTCCTCGTTCTCCTCGTTCTCACCCTCCTCGTTCTCCTCGTTCTCACCCTCCTCGTTCTCCTCGTTCTCACCCTCCTCGTTCTCCTCGTTCTCACCCTCCTCGTTCTCCTCGTTCTCACCCTCCTCGTTCTCCTCGTTCTCACCCTCCTCGTTCTCCTCGTTCTCACCCTCCTCGTTCTCACCCTCCTCGTTCTCCTCGTTCTCACCCTCCTCGTTCTCCTCGTTCTCACCCTCCTCGTTCTCCTCGTTCTCACCCTCCTCGTTCTCCTCGTTCTCACCCTCCTCGTTCTCACCCTCCTCGTTCTCACCCTCCTCGTTCTCACCCTCCTCGTTCTCACCCTCCTCGTTCTCACCCTCCTCGTTCTCACCCTCCTCGTTCTCACCCTCCTCGTTCTCACCCTCCTCGTTCTCACCCTCCTCGTTCTCCTCGTTCTCACCCTCCTCGTTCTCACCCTCCTCGTTCTCACCCTCCTCGTTCTCACCCTCCTCGTTCTCACCCTCCTCGTTCTCACCCTCCTCGTTCTCACCCTCCTCGTTCTCACCCTCCTCGTTCTCACCCTCCTCGTTCTCACCCTCCTCGTTCTCACCCTCCTCGTTCTCCTCGTTCTCACCCTCCTCGTTCTCCTCGTTCTCACCCTCCTCGTTCTCACCCTCCTCGTTCTCACCCTCCTCGTTCTCCTCGTTCTCACCCTCCTCGTTCTCACCCTCCTCGTTCTCCTCGTTCTCACCCTCCTCGTTCTCACCCTCCTCGTTCTCCTCGTTCTCACCCTCCTCGTTCTCGTTCTCCTCGTTCTCACCCTCCTCGTTCTCACCCTCCTCGTTCTCCTCGTTCTCACCCTCCTCGTTCTCCTCGTTCTCACCCTCCTCGTTCTCCTCGTTCTCACCCTCCTCGTTCTCCTCGTTCTCACCCTCCTCGTTCTCCTCGTTCTCACCCTCCTCGTTCTCCTCGTTCTCACCCTCCTCGTTCTCCTCGTTCTCACCCTCCTCGTTCTCCTCGTTCTCACCCTCCTCGTTCTCCTCGTTCTCACCCTCCTCGTTCTCCTCGTTCTCACCCTCCTCGTTCTCCTCGTTCTCACCCTCCTCCCCGTTCTCCTCGTTCTCACCCTCCTCCCCGTTCTCCTCGTTCTCACCCTCCTCCCCGTTCTCCTCGTTCTCACCCTCCTCCCCGTTCTCCTCGTTCTCACCCTCCTCCCCGTTCTCCTCGTTCTCACCCTCCTCCCCGTTCTCCTCGTTCTCACCCTCCTCCCCGTTCTCCTCGTTCTCACCCTCCTCGTTCTCCTCGTTCTCCCCGTTCTCACCCTCCTCCCCGTTCTCACCCTCCTCCCCGTTCTCACCCTCCTCGTTCTCCCCGTTCTCACCCTCCTCGTTCTCCCCGTTCTCACCCTCCTCGTTCTCCCCGTTCTCACCCTCCTCGTTCTCCCCGTTCTCACCCTCCCCGTTCTCCTCCTCCCCGTTCTCACCCTCCTCGTTCTCCTCCCCGTTCTCCTCTTCCTCGTTCTCCTCCTCCTCGTTCTCCTCCTCCTCGTTCTCCTCCTCCTCCTCCTCCTCGTTCTCCCCGTTCTCACCCTCCTCGTTCTCCTCCTCCTCGTTCTCCTCCTCCTCCTCCTCCTCGTTCTCCCCGTCCTCACCCTCCTCGTTCTCCCCGTCCTCACCCTCCTCGTTCTCCCCGTTTTTCCACCCTCCTCGTTCTCCCCGTTTTTCCACCCTCCTCGTTCTCCCCGTCTTTCCACCCTCCTCCCCGTTCTCCCCGTCTTTCCACCCTCCTCCCCGTTCTCCCCGTCTTTCCACCCTCCTCCCCGTTCTCCCCGTCTTTCCACCCTCCTCCCCGTTCTCCCCGTCTTTCCCCCCTCCTCCCCGTCTTTCCCCCCTCCTCCCCGTTCTCCCCCTCCTCCCCGTTCTCCCCCCTCCTCCCCGTTCTCCCCCTCCTCCCCGTTCTCCCCCCTCCTCCCCGTTCTCCCCCCTCCTCCCCGTTTTTTAACCCTGAATTGAGAGCCTGTTAATTTTGAGTTCTTGTCTGGACTGCAAAATGTGAATGTGCATCAGATATCACCAGTACTCCTTGCCATTCAGCTTCCTTTTAAACGTGTTAGGGCGCAATATAAACTAGACCATCACGGATTCACTTTGATCTAGCTTTTCTACACTATAGACCAGAAAATAGTCTTGGTAATGTTGAGAACATAATCTATTAATAAAAAAAAAAAAAGTTTGCATCATGAGATGAAAGGTGTTCTGGAGGACAGCCATACTGGAAACTACTTAATTAGGAATCACAGTTTCAGCTACATCTTCCAAATAAAAAGCCATCCATAAAACCTGTAGACCTTTATTAACGTCTCTAGGAATTTAGACATTCAAATATTTTTTGGGGATTGGGTCCTTTTTTTCTCACCCCTCAGATTTCAAGCTTTCATGGTCTGGCCACAAGCAGCCTGCAGGAATTAAGATCTAGCTTTTGGTCTCCACTTCCTCGAATAGGTTCAGATTTACCACCCTTTGGAGAGACACTAACTGGAATGTCTTCTATATAAGTTGAAGATCTACAAATTGTTGGATATTCTTTATCTATGTTAAAGACTGCTTGGAGTGATGGCTTCCATATTGAAAAGCAACTCCATTGCAGAATATGGCTCGCTGGTCTACTATTATTTGAGGAAGTATAGTTGAGTTCCTGCCAGAAATCACCTATAATACTCTGCAGCCACCTAAACCATCATACAGCGTTCATACAATATTCGGTTGTCAAGGATCACCTCAAACAGAACAATATACAACAAGACAAAAGCTTTGTTCAAGATCCTTCTCTTAGATAACGGCGACACCAAAGACGATGGAGGATTTTGTGTGCTTTATTGATCCCCAGCATGCTCACAAACACAGCTGACTACTTTGTGGGTCCAAGGAATTCACCGGAGATTCAAGCTGCATCCTAATATTGTTTTTAAGGCAGCTCCATCATACTTAAGCAGTGGGAACATTACTGCCTTATTGAAATAATCCTTAACGCCACAACTGAATGACATTCTGCTGAAAACGCTGACTAGTCTGCTTTAAGGTTAAATAAGTAAACCAAATCCTACCAGAAAAAAACAATGACCAGTACATTGTGATCTCTACCCACAGTAGAGTAGATTCTCTAAGCTTTGCATGTCCCATAGTGGGTAGACAATGGCCGCTACTATTCTACTGTCTATGTGACTTATTATACCCATTTTCAGTTTGTTCCAAGACATATTTTGTATACATTACCCAAAATATCCCTAACTAAGGCAATTTAAAAAAATTAAATAAAAAAAAAAAAAAAAAGTAACGCAAGTTGGACTACTATGGTGAAAGTGACAATAAACACACTTTTTGTTAGTGTAACATCATATTAAAATAGCAATAATGGCAATTGAACGTTTAATAGAAACTGCAGCCATTAGTTGATGGGTAATTGGAAAAATTTTATTTTTTCACAAATAAGCTCAGGATTCCCATTGACAGACTCCTTAGTGAGGAATGTGTCATATGAGGTAGGGGTTATTCCATTCATGTTGTGGGTTTCTTTTTGTAAATAGATCTTATTTAGGCTTTGGGATAACATATTGGAGAAGCCTAGCTTTTTAGCACCAATGTTAAAATGTGTTTGTAATTAATGCTCATTTATGCTTGTTTTTTTTTCCAGAAAGTAATAAACAATCAATATTCTAAATTTAATAGTGTGTTTTGTTTATTGTACTATTATTATTGTTACGAAGTTTTCTTAAGTTTGTAAAACTGGTGGATAACATGGCCTTGAAACCAGTTTGAGATCTCTTGCCCAATAAATATCCTCTCACTTTATATTCTTCTTCCATTAATTTAAAATCTTATATGTTTAATTGTTGATCTTTTTTTACTACATTAACAATAAAAAAGGTTACCATATATAAATCATGGTCCTCCTGGAGAAGAACCTGGCACCGATTCAAGGAACTGTGCCAAGAAATCCTTATGGATAAGCATAACCAGATCTATAATGATAGATGTGCCTGGCATGCTGCTATCCATAGGGTCATGTAGAGTTGGATACAACTAAACACCTAAAAATAAAAGTTGCTGCAAACTATGCCAACACGTCTGCAAAGCGGACACAGTCACACATAACAGGAGCTATAACATCAGAGGTTCATATTCATGTACATCATCCAATGTAGTGTACATGATACAATGTACTTACTGTATGTGAAAGGGGGTGCTACATTGGAGAAACCAGACAGAAACAACACAACCTCCACTGAAGCTCCATCAAAAATCACTATGAAGACAGTTATTACTCAGAGGGAATTTCAGAACTATCCAACATCAGAAAACTTTTGAATTAAAAATTATTACATTTTTTAATACCAAGGATATGGGCACTAATATTGACTTAGGCTTTCTGGCCCACTATCTTAATGTTATAGCTCACACACATTCCACATACCTCCCCCGCTTCTATTGCTGCTTTTGTAAGCTACATACTATGTTGAAATGTATTGCTCTATATTTTTACTTTGCTGTGCTCTTATCTACAACCTGATCTATAGACTTACATACTGACCTATCAGGACATTATTCACAATGCTGGTCTGTTTCTCACTTAACTCTGCCCAATGAATTTTGTTCTTGTTTTTCCATTTTTTTTTCCTTTCCTCTCTTTCTGTTTACTGTTTTTAGTTCATATTTGTATCAGTTTTGCTTTTTGAAGGCGCTCATCTGCGAAGCGAGGTGAGACATTTACGGGTCAGGATTAGGCTCATGGTTAAAATGCGTAAAGAGGCTCGGAACTGCAAACTGTCCGTTCTATCTCTTAACACCACTGAACCCTGCTGGAGACAATTTCACTAGAAAACCTATGAAGGAAAACTTGGTTTTGCCTTTGTTGCAAAAATGTTTTTAAAGTGAGACATTACTTTATCACTAAACAAGTCCACAACCCAGTTTGCTTGACCTTTGTCCGGGTGATAGTGATCAACAAAGTCTTGTACATCAGCCCAGTTAGAACACATTTCTTTGAGTGCGGTGGGTGCTTTCTCCCTTCCCTCCTTTTCACCTGAAGTAGGAAGTTCATCAGCCACTCTCTCTTGCTGCTATCTTTGAAGTTCCTGAAGCTCCTCAGTGCTGAGCTCTTGACTGTGCTCCTCCCACTAGCTCTTTGATGTCTTCATTAGTAAACTTCAGGCCCATGGACTTACCCAGAGACACAATGTCTTCCACTTTTTTTTGCCTCCAAGTTCACTGGAGCTACAGCTTTTGGCCACAATTTCTCCAGCCACAGTTTATGGTCTTGTAAGAGACCTCACACCAGGCCTTCTCCATCAGTGACACAGTGTCAACTGAGTATCCGAGGCCACCACAAAGCACCTCCGTAAGAGGACCTTGTTATACTGTGTTCTTAAAGCTGGAGATGACCTCCTGATCCATAAGAGGAGTTGTGTTAGGTGGCAAGCATTTCACAGTTATGGACTTAAAGTCCACCAACAAGTTGTCTTCCATGCCAGGAGGGTGAGCAGGAGCTTTGTCCATGATTAACAGAACCTTTAGAGGCGGTTCTTTCTCCTCCAAATATTTCTTCACAGTTGAGCCAAACACTTTGTTCATCCATTCAGTGAAGAACATTCTGGTTACCCAGGCTTTTCTGTTGGCCCTTTCCTTCTTAAAAAAACCTTGGAGTTCTTGTTGATACACTAGTAGAGGCTTGATTTTTAAATCTCCACAAGCATTTTCGCACACCAACAGAGTTAACATGTCCTTCATTGGCCTGTGACCTGGCAATGTCTTCTCTTCTTGAGTGATGTAGGTTCTGTCAGGTACAGGCTGGATGTTGGCTCAATTTGACATTTTGCAGGAATAGGCTGGATTTGCCTTAATTTGGGCTCTTGCAGGCACTGGTGACAAGAATTATAGCAGGCACAGGCTGCGCCTGCTGTCGTCATTGTCCTTTCAGTTTCGTGAGCGAGACTTAACCTGAGGTACCGACTCAAACCGTGGCCGACATTTTCCGAGAAGCGACTTAACCCGAAAACGACTTAAACCCAGGTACCACTGTATTTAATTAGAAAAATAACTATTTTAATGTCTTCTTGAGCCCAGAGACATCCATTATACTTTGTAGTAGTTATTTGTTGGAGAGGGGTAATTACATTTCTAGAGAGCAGCCTTTGCATCTATTGATACAAGCAGCTTCTGGTCCTGCGGGTGGTATCCATTTTAATAAGATCTAATTATCTAACAAATATTCCTGATCTCTTCCTTTTTTCTCCTCCCAACCTCTCTCTTCTCTGTTAGGTGAAAGACACCCCTCATGTTGGAGCTCTAAGGACGTGATGAGTTTTCAAAGGTTCTTATTTTCTCTGAGAATGTGTTTTTTTTTTTTTTTTTCTTGGATGGCTTACACATCAAATTTTTTATGTTTTTTTCTTCAGAAATAAGTGCTGTTTTTTTGCAATTACAGAGATATTTTAAAGGACCACTGTGGTCAAATTTTTAAATTAACTTTTTGACGAACTTCAATTGAAAATATGCAACATTCTTTTTAGAATGTAAATAAAAATAATACAGACAATAATCGATTACCTTATATACACAATGGTGTGTCCATGAAAGCTACCGTTGTCCTTTCAGCAGATCCTATGGTGGGCCGAAACTCTGAACGCACAACATGTTTATGTGAGTGTGTCACAGAATCGGACCGGCTACAATATGGAATCCCACTGGTTAGGTTCTGACTCTGGATCTCCAACCCGCACCAGAATGTGAGGAAAGGGGTATCTGAGAGCAAGTTTCCCAGTTACTGTAAATTATTGACTTGGTCTGGCCTTGAGGCGTATATTTCTTTAAAAGAGTGAAGTACATTTTATTTTGGGCAAGTTCAAACAAAGAAAACGAGTTAACTCAAAATAAATGGGGACATGCCATTGCGTGTTTTAGTTTCTTTCCTTAGATTAAGGAACCAATCCCTGAGAGGCTGATGTTGGTGCTGTGCTCATTGGTTGGAGAAACCAGTTATCTGGCCAATAGCAGAAGGGTGTCACCAAGACTGAGGTTGGACTAGTATGTGCTTAGAGGTCATGTAGCTCAGGGAGTGATCATGGGGATTAAGGCTAGGGAATAAACATTACTGTGCCATTTTGGCTAATTGCCTTTATGATTAGTCCTAAAGTCATACACTCAGTGAGCAGAACATAAAATCTGACTCAAGTCGTTGTCTTCTACTGGGGATGGATCGACTGTTGTCATTTCTGTAGGAACTAGGTGAAGGAGTCTAGACCATGTCTCGCTCTGAAGCATTGTGGTGGTTAGCCGTAGGGGGTAATGGACTAAGTGACTGTAGCTGATGCCCCTTTGATGTCTCATTCAGATAAACCACCTCATTACCATAGGTCACACCCCACTGGTTTGTCGTTTGGTCACTGAGCTGACACTTCTTAAAGGGCCTGTGTCATATTTTAGTTTTACAACAAGTTTGGCCTTCTGGTCCTTTGGCCAGTGGTGCCTGTCCCTTTATATGGATGGAACGTGCAGATTCCTTCAGAGGGGCTGGGTTCAGATATAATTGGCTACACCAAAATCAGGGCAAGGACACAGTGACCATAGTCCTTTGGGGGAGAGTATATGGTATACTGTAGATGAGCACTGGAGGTTTGGCACTGTACAATGTCAATCATATTTATCTCTCTTATCAGCAGCACTAAAGGAAAGCTCATTAGTTTACAAGCACAAACCAAACTAACAAACTTCCATAGACAAGAAAGCAAAATATATTCCTTTAGTAAAGAAAGATTCCATATAAAAGTTGAAAATGTTGGTTGTTCTCTTTTGTTTTTTGTCCATTTGGAACAACAAATTGACCGGGGTGGCCGTTTAATTAAGATAGCACTTTGCTTATCCCAAGCTATTATTTAAATGAACACTGTACCTTCTATATGGATAAATTAGATAATTGAAGCAATGAACATGATCTTGATGGAGCTCAGTGGCTGATTGATGTGTCTGGCATGCTGTGGTCCAAAGGGTCACAGAGAGTCGGACCCAATTGTGCAACTAAACAACAACAGGCACAATGTAAGTATATATACGTCCTGTGTTAATGTCCTAGAATTCTTTAGGTCCTATCCTGTTATGGTCACTGCACCAGTCCCCCGCTACAGTGCTGCGACCAACCGCTAGATGGCGCTGCCGGTTTTCCAGTGCCATATCCTAGAGTCAAGGCTTAGGTAAACTGTTAGGGTGACGGTTAGTTCAAGGGTTAGGCTAACATTATAAGGTTAGAACGTCTCTAACATCGGCCATCTAGCGGTTGGTTGCCATACTGCAGCGGCGGACCTGTGCCGTAACTATAACAGGATAGATCCATTCTTTACATACAAATCATGGGGGTGGGGTGCTGTACTTTTTAAAATCAAACCATTACTTACAAATACTTCAGAATTTAAGTGAATAGTAAACTTACATTGAACTTTTCAGATTGTACCTGTCAATCATCCTTCCTTATTCCCTTAATTAATATGGACTACTTACTGTATTGGGCTTCTTTGGAGTATAGCCAGGTGAAACACTGAGTGTGCCTGGGCCTCAGGGAGTAATTAGGGTGATTAAGTTAATTACTCCCTGGGGCCTGGGCACTCTTACTCTTTGTAGTTTCACACAGTTTTAGATTGAACACAAGACAGCCAGAGCCCCAGGGGGTAACCAGCAATAGTCACCCTACAGAAATAGTCTATGCTTAGTGGGTGGATCAGAATGTGTGCTTAACATGGGCAAGTTGCAACCTTCAATATCATTTTGGGTCCTTTCCTGTTACGAGTGCGCCCGCGGGCCGCCAGCACAGGCAGTGGTGGTGAGCATCCACTAGATGTTGCTGCTGGTATCATAGCTCTAGGGTTAGGGTAATGGTTTAAGCTTGGAAATAGTATATGATCTGAGCAGCACTTGCAAGCTGCACAATTTCGGGAGCACCATTTAGCAGCTCCATGCTGCAACTACTGGCGCAGTTATACCAGGAATGATCCTAATTTTGTTGTAAGAAAATTTTACTTTTTATTGTTGTTGTTTACTTTTTTAGACGCGTCCGACTCTCCGTAACCCTATGGACACCAGGCACATCTTGTGTCTGGTTGTGCTTATCCATATGTTTTTTGTGGCAATGATACTGGAGTGGGTCGCCGGTTTCTTCTCAAGAGCACCGCAATTTGTCTGACCTCTCTGCTATGACCTGCCCATCTTGGGTGACCCTACATGGTATAACTCACAGCTTCATTGAGGTGCATAAGCCCCTTCAGGAAGGGGACTTATTATTAGTTATAGTTTTAAATGGTATAATAATTGGCTCCACTATTATGTTTATTCTGTGTCTCTGTAGACAATTTTTTATTTTTTAAAATTATTTATTAATCACTTAATATTAATTACGTTTTATTGCTATACCCTTTTAGTGTTTATCTTGTTTCATAATTGACATTGGGTCAGCACTGAATCCCACTCTGCACTTTATTTTGTCCCAAGCAGCCAGTACAGTCCTAGGGCGTGGCTATGCAAATACAGGATGATAATTTGATCCAATAAGAAAGAAGCTGCGCTCCAGCGCCCTCCAATAGGAGACGGCTTTCGTGCTGGTATATAAGGCGGGTGTGGGCGTGCCTATTGTCAGTGCTGCGCTGGGAGTCGCTGAGGGCGGTTCAGGTGTTGTCGGATTCTGACGCAGGTACACTCCGCCCCGCTGATCAGAGCCGGCCTGCCGCACATTACTCACACTGACGCGCTGTATGTATCTCTCTCCAGGTCATGTCCGGTCGCGGCAAGTCTGGCGGTAAAGCCCGGGCCAAGGCCAAGTCCCGCTCCTCCAGGGCCGGCCTACAGTTCCCGGTAGGCCGCGTTCACCGGCTGCTCAGGAAAGGGAATTACGCGGAGCGTGTAGGGGCCGGGGCACCTGTGTACTTGGCGGCCGTACTGGAGTATCTGTCCGCGGAAATCCTGGAGCTGGCCGGGAATGCGGCCCGGGACAACAAAAAGACCCGGATCATCCCCCGCCACCTCCAGCTGGCCATCCGCAACGACGAGGAGCTCAACAAGTTGCTGGGCGGGGTGACCATAGCCCAGGGCGGGGTGCTGCCCAACATCCAGGCCGTGCTCCTGCCCAAGAAGAGCCAGAGCGCCAAGAAGTGAGGAAGGGGTTAATGGCACGGATTAGGATCTGTCCGGGTGTGACCTGGCTCCGACCTTACTCACCCTAATATGAGACTCTATTTGTAGTAGTAATGTCATGTCCTCACAACTTCCTTACAAGATAGTTTTGTGTTGTTATGGAGACCAGGTTTCGGCCTATCAATAGCCCCAGCCTGTGTGACGTCACCGTAATGTTGGTTATTATGAATGAGACAATTTAATGAATAAAACCAATGAGACAAATACCTCCCATATCAACTAAATAGTGCTAAGCCCAGGTTACCGAATCACAGTGTAAATGTCATACATTATATATATGTTAGGTTTCTTGTAATGGTTGTTAGAAGATATTCTATAGGTAACCTTTTATTGGACACCTTTATTCCCTGACCACATTGCGGTTTATTATGAGCATTAATTACATGGCCTCTAATTCCCATATTTACAGTGTTGATATGTTTATATTCTGCAGGCACTTGTTTTCCTTATTTGGGATCTTTCCTTTTTCTGCTCACCAGTAGTGGCGTGCAGCCCGGAGAGAATTTCTTAGGGTGAGTGTTAGATTTAAGGGTTAGGGTAGTGGCAGATAAGCCTTCCATAATAAAACAGCACACTACTACTACTACTATGTAAAACTTATCATCTGCCACTACCCTAACTATAAGAAATTGAAGAAAGTCTCAGCGAGCCACCGTAGCGCCACCTACTAACCTGGAAACAGGAAAGGTCCCTTATATGAGCTGATGCCATATGTAGGGTGGCACGTCTTTTGCATGCTGGAGACCAGAGCGCCGGAAACTGCGCTCTGATGATGCTCTGCTC
Organism: Discoglossus pictus; assembly: GCA_027410445.1. Classification (NCBI taxonomy): domain Eukaryota; kingdom Metazoa; phylum Chordata; class Amphibia; order Anura; family Alytidae; genus Discoglossus; species Discoglossus pictus. The sequence goes on along the minus strand of CM050169.1, from coordinate 13,658,816 downwards.
TCCAGCCTGCATCCCATCTACCCCATCTCATATTTACTGGACCTGCTTGCTGGAGACTGCCAATGCTGACAGTGTGCCATGTGGGACTGGCATGTGTCACTAGGAGCATGTTGTATGTAATGTCACTGTCATTGTGTGCATGTTTCACTAGGAGCATGTTGCATTGCATGTTTATCAGTACATACATGATAAACATGCAATATGCTCCTAGTGACACATGCACACAATGTCTGGCCCATATGGCACACTGTCAGACCCTTACCTTGCCAAGCAGCTCCAGTAAATATGAGATGGGGGCCTCCTTTGCAGATGGGATACAGGCTGGAGCATAGAGTGTCATCAGGGCACAGTTCTCGGCGCACTGATGATGGCACCCTGTTCTGCAGCGCACAAAGGATGGCATATGTAGTCCCCTTAAAGGTATATGGAAGTTTCCTGGATTATGCATGGATCTGATAGAGGAGTATCAGAGGTGTAAGAAATGTTTTTTTTGCATGAGAAACCCCCCAAATTATGATTAATAAACTTGCCCTAATGTTTGCATAGGGTTCCCTGGTGGTCCAGTGGTTAGGATTCAGTGCTTTCCACCCTGAAGCCAAGCAGGGTTTGGACTGGTCAGAACTGGGATAGGAAACTCCATTGGAATACCAGGAGCTGTAGCTGTATGTTGTGGCCCACTGGGGAAGGAACTGGTAATCCACTCCATTATCTCTGCCACAAAGCAGATCAGCATGACCATTGATATAAAGATGTGCTTGGTGTGTTATGGTCCATGAGGTCACAGAGAGTCGGAAACGACTGAATGCCACTAGCAGCTCATGCACACTCCGTCTCTATTTGTACTAGATGTACTAACCAATCACGCATTGTTTCGGTAGCGTTCCAAAATATGCTGTTGAGAGAGTCTGTCATTGGCGAGTACATCTAATAATGTGTATGAGCTGCTTAGGGCAGAGCTTTACAGGACTTTTTGGAAGGTTTCAGTGAGTAAAAATGATGTTTAGATGCAAACAGGTGGTTTAATAGTAACAATAGGGAACCTTCCTTA